>PQME02000054.1:0-122630 GCA_003004525.2 Aspergillus sp. MA 6038 | reverse complement strand
GGGACGAGGTGACTCGGACGATGAGAGTTGTGAGAAAGGTGATGAGGATTGGGAATATTACTCCTTCGCCTGGTCATTTTCTTCATAATCACGTGACATGCTATGAGCCCTAAACGGGTGATGATCTTTACAAGTACAGACAATATGTGAACGAACAGAAAAGGACTGTCATGCACACATCAAACGTGTAAGAGTAACAAATAAAGGCGCCTATCGGTCGGTAGAAAATGTCTTATCCAACCAAAGACCAACTATGACTGACACTGAATAAATTGACTCTGTTTCCTGGGGCGCTCTTTCGATCGGCGGCCACCCGGCCATACTTCCCGCGACCGCACCAGCCATGGCAGCTGCTGGTCCGAAGGCCGAGTCTGGAAGAGTTCGCTACCGTGACTGTGACTCGGGGGTTGCGGCTTGCGGTAATGGCGATGGTGAGGCGGAACCATTGTCCAGTACAGGAGCTTCAGGGATCGAATTCTCCCGTGAGCGGGAGCCGCTGTGCGACTTTGGGAGTAATACTTGGGGATGTTGCAGCTTGTGCTCCAAATGCCTCAACCGGCCTCCTCGAAGCCTCTTGATAAAGGTCAATTGGTCGTGATTTCTTTCGAAACGGGATTCCACTGGGAAACTTCGATCCTCGTCGTCAGAGATCATCAGCTCAGAGCCTGGCATAAGAGGGACACCCCACTGGGGGCCATTGAGAGGCTTAACCGAAAAGACTTGCCGACTGGCGAAGATAATCAAGATTTGTCCGCCGGCAATGATCAGCTGGAAGCCCATAAACCACGTGTTCCGGGAGATACCATCTAAGATGTTGAGATTATGATCGAGACGAGAGAACTGGCTTGAAAGACAATTATACAGAGCCTTAACCCACGATAACCGGTAATAATCACTAACTTGCACTACTTGAAGATTTGCATCCAGACAAAGGTGCTAAACACCACAGCTCGAGCTGTTCCATCTCCTTGCTAGTCAAATAACGGAGACTTTCCAGCAAATTTCAAGACCATTGTGACAATCAGTGGATAGATACTTTGACCAGTCATCATTTTCCATATCGTTGCGCTGATGAGAGGCGCGGATTTGGCTTCAGGCCTGTGATTGAGGGGATGGGGATTCTGTTACTGTAACAATGTTAAACGACAAGGGATACAAGGCATCATTCAGAAAGTAAACCATACCCAAAGCAAGAGCGGCGAATTTACCTTTCGTTATATCCTGGGAGACGGTCAAGTGGTTGCAATTGGGGTTTAAGTCCTTTGGGTTGGAGTTTGGGGTCTTGCGCGGGGGAAGCTAAAAATGGCCAGTGACTGGTCCTGGTATATGTCAAAAGCAAACATACGTTTTGTCAAACTCCCGCCACAAGACGGCGTAAAAGAATTGCCTGGATACCAAATGCACGGAAGGATGATGTAGTCAATCCTTTGAAGACTGAGGAAATTGTCAGTCAACACCCATTTGCGCTGAGAGATGATCTGTAGAGCTATGGGGGAGAGAAAGGAAGAGGAAAAGAGTTTCCCGGGGGAAACATCTAGCTATCCAATACTGTTTGGCAGGTTCCTCCAGCGAACCGCTGGAAAAGCACGAGGGCAGGATCAAGCAACCATGGAACTGCATGCAGTAAGCACACCCAGAGATTTGCGGGTAGCAGAGAAAGTGTGGTATGACGGGAAGAGTGAATCCAAAAAGATCGTTCAACCCAAGCTAAATTCGCCATGGAGAGAAGCAACGAAGAGAATCACAGAGTAGCAAAGTCCGTCCAGCACAATGCTCCTAAAAAGCAGTCGAAGGGAGGTCTGAGTGTGGGACGTAGCAACCCCGGAACTGTATACAACAGGCACATTCAACCGTGCAATTTCCAAAGACTTTAGTCCCTTTCCTTCCCTTTCCGATATCCCTAGCGCTTCTTCATCAAGAAGGCACAATCTGTTGGCATGTCTACCTCACCCCGGATGCTTCTTCGAACTTTTGTTCACACCTTGGCTTCGAGAACATCATTGCATGTGAAGAGTCGGGTTATGAGTTGGCAACCCTTCATTGGATGGGGAACGGAGCGCTTGTTTATATGTAGTCTAGTCTAGAACCAAGTAATATACGGAATAGCAGTAATAATGATAGCATTGCCTGGGATACATGACGCTCCTACAGGCAACCCTCACACCGCGTACTCCGTAACTGACTGTACCACAGTCTTGCAAAGGCTCTGCCGAGATATTGAAATCATTAATTAGGAACAGGGGCGGCGGTGGCAACGGGCATTAGTGTGGGCCTGGGCAGCCATTGGCCAATCACAGACGAGGATTATGCCATGATGTCAAGGACTGAGACGTGATATCAGGAATCATTATAAGGTCTCGGACGAAACTTACTCCAGAGCACTCTGGATTGCTCCAGGGTCCATGTATCGCCCACTTTAGCTATCAGCTACCGTACTGTACTTTTTTTTATTTGTGCTCTACTCTGTGCGGCTTGTCCCGTAGCTTGTAATATAATTACGCCGTGGAACCGCCGTGGCGGTCGGTGGGCCCTGTTGGAAATAAAGTCGCCCCACTTGCGCCACCGGTTGATGGAGTTGGCCAATCGCGCTGAAGACAATGCATTGACAGGCCCACTGGGCCGGTCTAGAGTACCTTCCCCACCGGTAAGTTACCATACCAGACAATACCGGTACTATTCTGGGACATTGGGATCCTCTGTGGCGTACTCATGCACAAGAATAGGAGGGTAGGCGAAGACATGAAGAATAGGGAGTAGAGTGAAGGCACAGAGTCTTCGAAAGAAGTTGGATATAGCGGTGATATGCACTAGATCACTTGGTGCTCCGTACCTCCATATACTCCAGGCGCTCTTCTCCAAGGAATTACCTCGATCGATCGAGTGATTTAGCAGTGGTTCTTACCGATCGGCACCACAGTTTTTTTCTTTTCTTTTTACCCTCCCGCCTCTCATCTTCTTCTCTTCTTCTCTCATTATCCATTCATCTTCAGCTTCATCCTTCATCCTTCATCTTGTTTTTCTTCTCGTGCTTTCTTTTATTCTATTCACATTCTCTTATTTAGGCTCCCTCATCTCAATGCAGTTCATGCAGTTCATCTAGAGCTAGGGTCTCCACCAGATACACTGAGACTCTATACCACTGTCACTACTTGACTGTTATTATTACTAGTATCGCACAACCACTCCGGAGAACCCTCTACGGGGTCTATAAATCTCGACCGATTTCCACTCAGACTCTATCGAGTATTCTCTATAGAGTTCCCTTTTAGGTAACTCACGTCCTCTAGCTCAGTCGGCTTCATCTCGGCTTCCAGTTGCTTGCTCCGTTCTCTACACCCCCTGATTGGCTCGTGCATCGCCGGAAAATTTCCATATCGCCAGACGCTTGGTGTTGATATGAAGCTGACTGATGATCTCATTTCAGCTTCCTTTTTCTTCTGATCTCCCTCATTAATACCTGTCCGGATTCACTTTGACCCTGGCCTGACGCCGGCATGTCGACCCCCGTGGAGGAGATCCCCGAACCGAAATACCAGCAGGAGAGAAAGGACGAAAGGAAAGACGAGAAAAATGAAGACCAAGATACCACAGACGTTCACCACCACGATGCTATCTCCCCGTTGGAAGGGGACTCCCGTGGCTTGTACGAGGAGCCCGTCGCCGGTACCGTGGACCCCAATCGTCTTAGGGTTGACACCGCGTTTGACCAGGATACGCGCGACATGATGGCTATGCGCTCACCCTCGGCCGCCCGGGAGCAGTCGTTGCGTCTGGAAGATGATCTGGCTTTGCTCCAGGCCGAACGCGTGGCCTCTGCGTCCACCAAAGACGATGCGGATAACGAAGGGGGCAAGTCCACCCTCTCGCGAACCCGGTCCCGTCGCTCGGAGAACGTCGACGAGTTCGACGAAGCCACCAATCCTCTGCATGAAAAAGCTGCCGTTTATAACCCTCCAGAGGCTCCCAATACCAAGCTTTCTGTCTTCGTCAAGCGCCTCCACGGTTCCAGCTTCATCGTCCGCTACTTTACCTATATCGTCCCCGTCGTCCTCCTCTTGTTGATTCCCCTGCTCGTCGGCGCTCTGGCCTTCCCCGACGCCAACGTCGGAGGCGTGGAGTTGGTGTGGTTTTCCGTCTGGTTGGAAATCGTGTGGTTGACCCTGTGGGCCGGAAGAGTATGATATCCGCATTCTCCCCCCCCTAATTCCAATAAGAATTGCAATTAAACGGGCAATAGATCGTGGCCAAAACTCTCCCCTTTCCCATCGGCTGGTTGGCCAGTGTCTTCACGAACAATGCGAAGAAATGGCGCGACTTGGCCGGGCAACTCGAAATCCATGCCACGATATTTTTCTGGTGGTTGGGGGTTGAAATCTCCTTCCTGCCCACCATGAAAAACCACCACATTGACCAAGACCATCGCACGCGCCCCTGGGAGAACACCCTCAACCGGCTCATCATCTCGTTCTTCGTCTGGACCGTCCTGAACCTCATTGAGAAGTTCATCATCCAGTTGATCGCCATCAGCTTCCACACGCGCACCTACGCTGACCGCATCGAAATTAACAAGTTCCAGATCGGCAGCCTGACCAAGCTCTATGGGTTCTCGCGGGAGAAGATCACCAACACGGATGCAGATTTCGAGGACAAGCAGGAGCCTAATAACGACGATTCAGGCTTCCGCACCCCCTTGCGCTATGCTGGGCGGGCTCAGCGTATGGCCAAGGGTGCCTTAAACAAGGTGGGCGATATGGCTGGTGCTGTGGCAGCCGACTTCACCGGCCGCAAGGCCACCAACAGCAGCCACCCCCACACGGTCGTACTGACGCTTCTGCGCTCCACCTCGGGATGCCAATTGCTCGCGCGCCGGCTGTATCGGACCTTCGTCCGCGACGGCTTCGACATCGTCTTCTCGGGTGACTTGAAGGAGGCGTTTGAGAACAACGAAGAAGCGGACGCTGCGTTCGCCATGTTCGACCGCGACATGAACGGCGACATCTCGATGGAGGAGTTGGAGGCGGCCTGTGTGGAGATCGGCCGGGAACGCAAGTCCATCACGGCGTCGCTGAAGGATCTCGACTCCGTGGTGTCTCGTCTCGATAACGTCTTGGAATTCTTCGTCGTCGTCATCTCCGTCATCGTCTTCCTGACCTTGATCTCGACGTCTGCGGCGGGCGTGCTCACCTCGGCAGGGTCCAGTGTCCTGGCCCTCTCCTGGCTGTTCTCTGCCACCGCGCAGGAGTTCCTGCAGTCCGTCATCTTCGTCTTCGTGAAACATCCATTTGACGTGGGAGACCGTGTCACGGTGTACGGGAACTCCGGTGACGCCGGGCTGGGCGACGACTACTTCGTCAAGCAAATTTCGCTGCTCTACACGGAGTTCAAGAAGATGCAAGGCCACGTTGTCCAGGCGCCCAACTCAAGTTTGAACTCGATCTTCATCCTGAACCAGCGACGATCCGGCGCGCTGGCCGAAGCCGTCCCCATCGTAATCAAATACGGCACAACCATCGAGCAGATCGACGCCCTCCGCCAGCGCCTGGTCGAGTTCGTGCGCAGTGAACGCCGCGAGTTCCAGTCCAACATCCTGACCGAACTGCGCGAGGTCTCGGACAACTTCTCCATCACGCTGAACGTCGTCTTCTTCTACAAGTCCAACTGGCAGAACGAAGGACTGCGTCTCCAACGCCGCAACAAGTTCATCTGCATGCTCATGATTGCCCTGCAAGAGATTGGCATCGAGGGATCTCGTATGAACCTCCAGGGTGCTCACGTCGACTTCCCCGTACACGTCAACTACCACGGCTTCCCAGCCCCGGCCCAACCACCGCCCAGCTACAACGACAACAACAACAACAACAACAACAACAACAACAATAACCGCCCGGGCTCCAACCGCAGCGGCGGCGGCGCTGCTCCTTTGGGTGCCGCTCCGGACTCCCTGAATCCCCCAGCTAGCCCCAGCAGCAGCAACCCGTCCAACAACAACCCCCTCAGTGCCGGCCCGGGCGGCAACACCCGCCATCCGTCCATCCTGCGCAAGGGCATGAATACCGCCGCGGCGCGCGCCCGCGGCGACTCCATCGCCTCGCGCAAGCATGTCGACTTCTCTCTCGGCATGAGCCAGGTGGCCGCCGGCGACGTGATGGGCGACGTCTTCGAAGACCGCAGCGCCCGCTTCGACATCGACGCCGTTCGCGAAACGAACCGCGAGAACAACGAGCGCCGCATCCAGGAGATCCAGGAAGAAGAGGAGGAACGACGCAGCCGCACCTCCTCGCGGACTAACAGCCGTCGCGGCCGTAACAACAACTCCAACTCGAACCTCAGCGTTCCGTCCAATGACGACGACGGCCGCCGGTCGACCGAGTCGCATGGGTCGTCGCTACATAATCGCTTTTTCCGCCGGCGCAGTCGCAGTAATGTCACTAGGAGTCAGGAGGAGGATCTTGAGACCGGGCAGTCCTCCGCGAACGGGAGGACGGTCTCGCCCATGGATCGGAGACCGTCTCGCCAGTAGATTTAACCTGGCCCGGCCCGGCCTGGCCTGGTCCATATATATGATTGGATATCTGAACTAGTTACCTATTATTTCCTTTCCTTTCTTGTGAAGATACATTTTGGCATCTCATACGCCATTTTTATTCATTTGCACAAAAACTTGGACTTGATTGGTGCACTAGCACTCTCATTAATAAACTGGACTGAACTGGCTACATACTACTATTACTCGATTGACTGATGGACTGATTGGATATGCTGCCATCATGTGTATGTCTTTAGCGATTGGTATTTTTTGATGTGGTTGCTTATGATATATATCTTTATTACTATTTACATACATAATCCATGCCTAGATTTTTCACCAGCTTGTCATTGTGTGTATGTTTTATGTTCTTGTTACAAGTACTCTGTAGGAATGTCTCGTCGAGTTGAGCTGAGTTACAGTGACCCTGAGCAGCTGAGCTAGCCAGAACATAGACAAAAAGCCCTATTGGTAGAATAGATTCACTTCATAGTTCATACATACACAATTTTTAACCGAGAAGAGATACCAGAGGTAAACCATAAATAATATCAGAGACAAGAAAAAGAAATAGATGGATAGATAGACACAAACCCAGCTTTTGCTGATGTAACAAACACAAGAAAGAAAAATGAATGAACGAAACCCTGATTGAATAACCAGCCCTGCTGAAATGAGACAGAAATAGATGATTTCAATGGACCCTGAACACCCGCTTGAATAGCAACACGAACGGAAAAAGAGGATATAATAAAAGTGATCATAAATAAACAGGCAAATAATTCCAACTGCAGGGAAGTGCAGAGTCAGTCAATCAGTAATACATTGTAGACCAAGTCAAGGATAAGTGGGACAGATCAAGGCTTGCGAGGTGTCGGCTCGAAATCCGGATTCAAAGTAGGCGTATGCACCGGCCGAGGCGTCGTCTCGGAATCAGGGATTTGCTCAGCACTACTGTCATAATCGAGATCGGTCATCTCCCCCGCAACCTCCGGATCCGACTGATACTCGGACGTCTTGATAGTCGGCGTATCAGGCTCGATCATCGACGCACTAAAGTCACCCTCATCGGCCTGCGGGAACACAATCGGAGGCGTGATCTGCCCTCTGATCAGGGTCCCCGATCGATTTCGTCCAGGGACGTGATCCTCCGTATCATCTTCCTGGTCAGACACCGGCTCGTTCGATGATGGATCGGGATCCGAGTCCGCTTTGCCAGGAAAAGAGGCGAGATCCTTCGGGCTGCCATCGTTACCGATAGAGCCTGATATACGGAGCCTTGCTAGGTTGTCTGCCAATCTCTTGTTGCCGTCGTCGAGAGACTCTTCTTCCTCTTCGCAGACCTCATCTGAGCTTCGACCCTGCGTCATGCGGAGTGCCTCGCGCTCCTTTTGCAGGATCTCTTCGCTACCGCTGACCACGCTCCCCCGGCTGTTAGTCCTCATCATTTCAATACCTAACTTGGACCCAGGTCGGTTGCCTCGGCTTTGTGGACTGCCGGTCCGCGTTTGTGTGTTCCCAAGTTCCTCGTCTTCGTCGTCCCCAGACTCGACGCATTCGTACCTCTTTTTCTCCAAGGACTCTCGCTTCGCCTGAATAGCTTCGCTGGACCTTTGCTTGCGTGGAGTAAGCGTTCCCGACGCGTTCATCACAACCGGAGCAGAGGTTGCGTGCAATAATTGCGGGACCGGCGCAGTGGTTGACTTGGTATCGGATGCATTCGAGGCATCATCGGAAATGCCTAGACCACCTTGGCTTTGACTCCATTCATCCGCTTGACGGCTGACGATTACAGGCACGTCCTCGGCCTTGATAGACTCCATGTCGCCAAAACAACTACTGCTGACGGAGTCCTCTCGACTCGAACCTCGATACGAACTCGAAGGTGCATTGACAAACCCAGAAGACGTAGTCGAACTCGGACTACCCTCAGTCGGAACAGGGATTTGCCGAGGCGCAGAAGGCGGCACCGGCAGTGGTTGGGATGGGTTGTAATCCTTGGGTGGAGGCTTCCACTGGCAGAACTGGCAAAGGGCCTCGGTAAACTTGGACAACGTAGGAGGCTTCTCAATTAATGAATCAAAGTGATGCGTTTGCGGAAGATCTTTGAGATAACCTGTCACTGCAATGATGGGCGTATGCCGGTTCGCACCTCGTGTTTCCCGCACCATCCGCGCAAAGTCCGCTCCATTCACCTGTGGCAGTTTGAATTCGGTCATGATAATATCGAACTGTACTTCACTCAGAGCATAGCTGGTGGCCTCGGCCCCGTTCACCGCGGTAATCGTCCGACAACGCAGTTTCTCGAATAATCGCTCCATGACAATCCGCGAAACAGGATGGTCTTCACAAATGAGGACATCCAGCGGACGGAAGAACGGTCCCTCGAGAAGGTTAATCTGGGAAAATCGTCTGGAGCTCTGACGCCGCCGTTGTACTTTCAGTAGTGCCTTGGTGCGGTGGTCTTCATTATCTGACGAAGAAGGAGATGCGTCAAATAACTGACTCCTGCGTTTGGAATGGCTTGCAGCGTAGGACTCCTTGGCAGCAGAAGAAATCAGTTCGCCGCCATCTTGGGACCCAACAGTCTGGGACCTTGCCCGCGTAGGGACCCGGCCCTGGTGGGGACTGGACGACATCGTCTTGTCCGGGGAGTGTGTCGCAACTCGACTGGTCTTGACGGGCGATGATGCCGTCGACTGCATTTTCGTACTGGGCATACGGTTCTGGTCGAAAGCCCCTGAAGGAAAGGACCCGCTTGACTGGAAGGAGTTCGCAGATGACGAGCCGGATGTCTTCCTGCGTTCATGGTTGTTCTGGCCCGTGCTGAATTGAACTAATAATGGAGAAGAAGGTTGTGACGGACGGTTCGGCGACGAAGCCGCTTGGCTCATATTGGACGGGGAAGACGGTCGAATGCCTTTATTCTGCGACATGGCCCGCTGCAACGGCATTGGCAACGGACTGCCTTCCGATGACGGCGCAGGCGGTGACTGTGGAGTAGACAGCGGAAGAAGCGGCGGTACCTGTTGGGATGGCTGTTGCTGCGGCTGCTGCTGCTGTTGTTGTTGTTGCTGGTGCTGCTGTCCCTGCAGTTGCGGCTGTTGCGATGACCCTGCCGATCCCGGCCCCAGCCCTGGTGACCCCTGAGTTTGGGACTGGGCTTGAGGCTGAGGTCCAGAGATAGACTGGCGCTGCTGTGCCTGCGACGCTTCCTGCTTCAGTCTCTGAATCTGATCCTTATTCGCCTTCTCAAGCATCGGCAAATTCTTGTATGAGAAACTGCCAAAGTCATCTGCCGCAGGCGGCTCGCTCAGTCGTCTGGTGCGCGAGTCACGAACGTGAGGTGGGATCGACAATGGCATCAAAGGCCGCTTCATGGAATTGGCTTGCGAACGGACTTTGAAAAGTGCATCGTGTGGTCGATCGGGATACGGTCCGGTGGTCATCGGCTGCTGGGAGGACGATCCCTCCTCGTTTTGCTCTTCCGAGAAGGCCTGGCATGACGCACCACGTGCATCGAAGTATTCCGTGTCTTCGGGATTCTCAACGTTCGGCACGAATTCGGCCTTGTCCTCCAGCAGGGTATCCCAGTTCACGTCAGAGAACCACGGGTGACTGCGGATTTCGGACCCCCCGTTCGCGAACTTCTCGTCGACGTTCGCCCCAAGCCGCTCGCGAGGGTTCACCGTAATTAACTTGTTCATCAAGTCGATGGATTCCGGGGTAGCAAGTTCGTCAAACTCGTCTGGCCAGTTAATCCTCCGATGGAGGATATTATCGAACACCTCATCCGGAGTTGAAGCATTAAACGGCGGGTACCCAAAAAGGAATTCGAACATGATACACCCTAGCGACCACCAATCGCTCATCTCATCCTGACCCAGTCCATTAATGGTCTCCGGGGCCAGGTAATCCGGAGTTCCCACGAAGCGTCGGTTGTGGTCTTCAGGGTCGAATAGTGCCATTAGTGGCGGCATCATGGTTTGTTGTGGAGGCGTGCCATATGATGTCGGATTGCTTGCGGTTGGTTGCAGAGGATACAGATACGGGGAATCGCTAGTTTCACTCTGCTCCTCGTCCGCCAGAGTGCCCGACGACCGGGTCGGGATAGGACCTGGGCTGGTCACATCGGCGCCGTCATTGAGGGAAAATGTTCGGAACATAGAATTCAAATTGTCGCTGCCGACACTGTCACTCCGGTAGCCAGACTCCCGCCGGGAACTCTGGCGGCTGAGTCCACTTTGGTTGAGATTGAAATACGAAGGCTGGGTCATGCTGCTCGACACATCGGGAGTGATCAGGGGCGTCGAGCCCGGCGAGGGGCCGCCGGCACCTTGGAAATCAAACGAGGCCGACCTCGACGAGGCAATCGAAGTCCCTCGAGGGAATGACTCCTGCTTCAGCGGATCGGGGGCAGGCTCATTGTCGTGCAAACTCTTCAGTAGGCGCTTCTGACGTCCCACGAGACCCATACGAGACAGTCCAAAATCGGTTAATTTCAGATGTCCCGTCTGGTCGATGAGCAGATTGTCCGGCTTGAGGTCCCGATGAACGATACCTCTGCCGTGCAAATGTTCAACGCCCAGGACTACTTCAGCAATGTATTTCTTTGCCCAGTCCTCGGGAAGTCCGCCGAGAACTTTCACGAGAGAAGCACAATCTCCTCCGTTTAGATATTCCATCACCAGGTATAGATAGTCCTTGCTGGAAAAGGTCCAGTAGAGCTTAGCCACAAAATCACTTTCTCCTTGCCACATCATGATCGCCCGTTCAGCCTTCACGTTGGTCGTCTGGTTCTTGGAGATCATATCCGCCTTTTTGAGCACCTTGATGGCAAAGTATTCTCCAGTCGTCTTCTTCTTCGATAGATACACGCTGCCGAAAGCGCCTTTGCTGATGGGTTTGATGATCTCGAAGTCTTTGATAGACGGGGGCGCAGGACGAGGTTGATGTTGGGTCATGCGAGGCGAAACCGGCGGCTTTGCAGCTTCCGACGATGTCGCCGATGACTGGCGCCGGTGATGGTGGAAGTGCGGGTGATGGAGATAATGAGCATGGTGTAGCGCCAATTCGCTGGCGTTCGTCGACGGTGAAGCCATGGGAGACGGTAGGCTTTCAGCGCCACTCGAAAGACGCGGCTTAGGCATCCGTAGCGGGGAACGAGGCCCTGTCCTCGCCGGCGACGGTTGTCGTTTGGGCGAGTTGGCCAGTCCCGGCAGCACGAGACTTCTGCGTTTGCGTTCGAGACTCCGATCTGAGCACGGGGAGTCTGTCCGTGGCGGCCCGGTCCCCGGTAGCGCAGAAGACATAGCACTGCTGTCACTGGTTTCACCGATGTCGGTGTCCGTCAACGAAAGACCCCGACGGGACGGCTGTGAGGTACTCAGAGCAGCAGTGCTCTTGTATGAACGTGGGGTAGGACATTCCATCGGACTGTTCGGCCCAGTAGACACCGCAGCCGACGAAATCTTCGACTCCGACTGCGAAGTCCTCAATTCTGGCTGCGAAGTCCTTGATTCTGGCTGGGGCAGTTGGAACCTGTCTGGCGAGTTACGGATGGACATCGTCAGCGCGGATGTCGTTGTTGTCGTGGGACGTGGCGACGGCGATGGTGACGGTGGTGGTGGTGGTTGTGATTGCTGTGGTTGCGGTGGTTGCGGTGGTTGCGGTGGTTGCGGTGGGACCTGTTCTGGCTGTGGCTCTATTGGGGCTGGCTCCTCCGTCAGACCAGTATCAGTGTCGGTTTCCTCCGGAGGAACTTCGTCTTCAGAACACGATGAATCACTGCTCAGCTGACCGGCAGCAATGCGCTCGGCCTTGCTGAGAGCTGTCGTGATACACTCTTCGACCAGCACCGTGTATTCGATGCGGATCCGCTCAGAATATTCGACGATCTTGCGATGGCGCATGACTGCATCCACCTTAGCCCTGCAAACCTGCTCCGTGTCAGTCGACAAAGCCGCCAGTCCCTGCTCTTGTTCTAGCGTGTTGCTGCTGGGAGACTGCCATTGGATGACCTGCAAGATGCGCGATTCGGACTGGGGGGACATGGTCCGAAAATCATCAGGCGTTTCGGCACGAGATTCCTTAATCACCGGTGCATTGATCTCCAATGCGGTGTCGCACAGATCCAGCACGAGCTCCACGATACGAGCCAACGGCCGTCGCACGGCAAACGATCGACCACGCGTATGCCCCGCACTCGAAGTTGAATGTTCCCTTGATCGAGGCGGTGTCCCCGGAGCGGAACTGGCACTGGAAACCACGCCTGATGAGGGTGCTGAACTGGCAGGCGACGCGGGTCCGATAGGCAGGCCCTTATACTCTGGTTGGGGAGACAAAGCGGCGGCGGCAGCGGCAGCAGTGGCAGCAGCGGAATCACCATCGCCAGTTAGTGGCCGGCTTTGCCGTGCTTCCAAGGCGTCCAGCACCTTGACGATGGCATGACGATGCTCGTTGAGATTCTCCTGGGCAATCTGGACGTCCATCTCGGACCGGTGCTCCTGCAGACAAAGATCTGAATGCTTCTCAAACCACCAAGGCGTGATTTGACGTTCACAGATACGACATAGGATGGGGTTCGGGGCCGGATGCTTGGTTGGATCGGGCTCGTTCGCCGCAGCCTCTGCCAGAGTCGTCAAGTAGTTGGCCAACACCTCTGCACCCACGCCCAAGGATTCCACGAGGAGCGGGGGCAGATCGATGGTGACTTCTCTTGGCTGATTGAAGGGCCGCAACATCCACATTGCCTATTGTATCATTTCCGTTAGCTTTTTCGTCTCGTAATGATGTCTGCTACTAGTAGAATAGCATGGAACGGCACTTACATGGCCTACATGACCGGCTCCATCCGCCGTCCGGTCGAAAACCATGATTCCCTGTGCTTCCATATTCAAAACACCATACGGGCATTCTTCTTCGGTGCTCTCCTGCGGTGTCTCCTCAATGCGTTCGATGGCTTCCCCTCCTCCTCCTTCTTCACTGGTCCCCGCCTCCTGTGACTCTGACTGTCGAGATTCTGAGGACTCGCTCAGGAGCGAGTCAGGCCCCATCGGCAGAGCGAAGCGAATGAAACGACTGCGGGAGTCATCCACCTTCATGGACTCAATGGCGTCCTGGAATACATTCTTGTTCCCGATCAGGATATCCGAGATCATGCGTCCCTCAATGGATTCGGGGGATGTCCCGACGACCTGTCTCCAGGATGGACTGACCCATTTGACGCGACCATCGAGATCCAGGTCGACAATCACATTTAGGGTCTGTTCCGCAGCTTCCTTCAAGTCCTGGCGTTCATCCCGCATATTATCACTGAGCGAACGAGTCATGGGTGGGAATTTCGGGTCGAGAGTCCGTGCCTCCTGTCGTAAGGCCGTAACGGCCGGAGGGGCAAGGAACTGGGGATTCGGAGAGCCATTATTGCTCGCCATGCTGGATAGACCGCACACGACGAGGGGGAGCTATAACAGCTAAGGAGGAACGAAATCGAGGGACCAGAGCAAGGTCGACTGGAGGACGACCGTCTGCCAGGCAGAACGGGGGTGCCCTTTGGGGAGATCGAATATTATGAATTCATCCGTCACAATGCACTAGACGGCCATGACGAGGTAATCAGAGGAAGAGGAGCGAGCGTGAGGCAGGAGAGACTTAGTAGAATGACCTCACTGGCGGTGGTGATGGAGGTCACTCAAGACAACCTCCCAGCGCTCAACAGGCCAAAAGTCGATTCCGGCCACACAAACACCCGCACACAAAGCGAATCGAAGGAGCAAAAAGAGACTGTAAAAATTATAAATTATAGATGCTGAAAAAGGAGAGGAATGTCTGTTGACTCGTCTGTGCCCCGATGGGGGGGGTGTTGAAAAAGCGCGACGCGAGCCAGGCTGGTGGAGGTAGACTTGGGACTTGGCAATAAGGTGAGAAGTCTCGAGAAAGAACAGAGAGAAACAAAATCAAACAATGGAAAAAGATGAGACCGTGACGAATCCGAGCCTAGAAGAAGAAGAAGAAGAAGAAGAGAAGAGAAAAGAAGAGGAGGTTGAAGAGGAAAAGAAGAGAAGAGGAAAAGCCGAAGAGGGGAATTGACTGGGATTAGTCGGGATTCCGAATCTGGCGGAGCGTCAACTGGCGGACTTGAACTGGCGGACTTGCAGTTGCCAGTTGCCCCGTGGTTTGACTGACGGTATTGGAAGCGTTTTGAGGCTGCCGTTTTCTGGAAGAAGATCGTGTGGTTCTTGTGAATAAACTCGCCCTTTTCCGGTCAATTTGGGGGCTGTTCCGGGGATGCAGTAGAGGCTGACACTCGGCTATAGAGCACGAAGAAAGCGCCAAAGAACTTTGGTATATGGTTCTGGGTTCTCTATCAATGCTAGAACGGTCTCTCGTTCTCTACTTCCAGCCCATCTTGTGGCCTGCTTGACGATCGACCGTGGCCGGTAGCATATATGTATACTACTCACGTACGTATCCCGACGGTACAGTACATCTACTACGAACGAACCACGCCACCATCTGGAGCGCTACTGACTTTTACACTTTGCATCTGGAGTCTAGTCGAGGAAGTAAGAAGTATAGGACTCTGACATAACCAATAACAGACAATAACCAGGACTTCGGCTGCCGAATCATCCCGGACACACGATATCATCCTGTCTAACCCTGACCATATCCCCGTAGTCTTGCACTGGTTTCGATCGAATCGATTGGCATCAGTCGTCATGATAGCCTTCGTTCCAGGCCATTATTCATTCCATGGAGGGGGAGAGGGGGAAGGGGGGTGGGTAAACCGGCAATACTACGTACGCTGCCGTACTTCGGGGGGTTATTCATCTGTAGGCTGCTATACAGAGTACGCCCTACAGTAGTCCTGCCCACCAGTCATCCCAGCCAACCCATCTGGACAGACGCAGTCTTGCATAACCCCAGTATAGCCTGTACGGAGTACACCACTAGTATTAAGCCCGGATATACCCCTACTTGTACAGAGTAATATGTCCTACCACGACCATACGCCGGGCGAAGCGACAACAAACTCATTCCCAAACGAGCCACCCGCAGATCGTCTGCAGCAGGCCCCGCCCTGGTTTCTCCTTGCCGGTGTGTGATCTTCTTGCCAGACTTATTCTAGCCCTTCTTCTACCAATAGCATCGTGCACTAACCTGGACTGCTGCGTTAAATAGTCCTAGTACTACCGGTGATACGCGGTATGCATTCCGGGCTAACGATACTCCGGCGGGGACACCATAGCCGAAGCCACTAACCACATCGGGCTAGCCTGTCTTACCCTTTTGGGTCTCTCAGGGTTTCGTGTTGACTCTCGATTCCTGTCCTTGCTTCCACGCTCGACGCTCTATGCTGCGATCTCCGGGAGCAACAGGGCAACACGACAGACCCTTGGGTTTCACAACAATCATCCACCCCGTTGGAATGTGCATTTCCTCGTCATCCTCCAGACAACCCGCAAATCACCGATTCACCGCGGTGGGTCATTACGGACATAGGTCCGAGCCAGTAGTACGGAATACTGCGCCAGGACAGAGACGGAAATCTAGACAGAGTCCAGAGTACTCTGTGGGTGGCGATGTCCCCGTCCAACTGGAAGAAACTCAGTCGCCGTCACATCCAGGGTCTGGTCTTGACGGCGGGTTAACTTTAACCCCGGCTACGACTACTTTTTAGGTCTCCCCGCTTGGAAACAGTCTGGGGTACGAAACACGGATTGTCTAATCATTGCGGGGAGATTGGGTGAAATCCTGGGGTTGCATGCCATTGGTTAGTGGGGTATACCAGAATCTGGGCTGCTCCTCGTTCACTGTCGTTCAGTGTCATTCAACGTCGTTCAGTGGTCTTGTTATACCTCATACTTTGTTATACCTCATACTGGCTAGGGCAAGGTCAATCATGTTCCGGAAGATACATCTCGATCCCTAACGATAGTGGTGGACCTCATAATCAGAATACCCCGAGGTATAGACAGACCGGAACCCCAGCGCCGTCAGGGCAAGGAACCAAGACCGCGCATTTCCGCAATACGACCCTGATTTCCGTGAGCGTGGAAATTGCCCCTGCTTTCTTCACCTATAGAGATGGCTTCAGATATCACCTCCTGGGATCGCGGAATTGTAAGCCTTGTCTTAGAGATCTGAACGGCTTATCTTGAATACGAGCTTATCGTGCCGGTATTTAAGATGAGATCTCCCCCGGATTCTCATCTGAACAGACAGATAGATTCCGGCTAGAAATTCATTACTTGCACAATGGACGCACTTCGGGAACCCGTTGATTCTTATGACTATATTGTCTGCGGGTACGCCTCCATACCCTACTCTTGCTACTAGTCCACGAACTAATCTGACCAGAGGAGGTACCTCCGGCTGCGTCGTCGCCGGCCGACTCGCCGAGAATCCCAATGCAAAGATCCTCCTGCTTGAAGCCGGACAACATAACAAAGATCTCGAAAATGCCCATATGGTTGGCGGGTTCGTCGCCCACCTCCCCACCTCCCCCTCCCTGTCTCTAGTTATATTTGAACGCTTATATAGCTGACCAGCTGGGCGAACAACTTTGACTCCGAAACGGACTGGAACATTACCACCCCTCCGATGAAAGGCGTCAACGACCGCCAAGTCAAGCTCAGTCGGGGCCGGTTCCTAGGCGGCTGCAGCGGGTGCAACGGCACCCTGTGCATCCGCGGATGCAAGCAAGACTGACGACTGGGATCTTGAAGGCTGGTCCGGCGAAGAGGTCTTCGCCTGCATGAAAAAGACCGAAACCTTCCACCCCAAGCCATGGTTCCAGGACAGCACCAACGACCACGGGTACTCGGGGCCCTTGCACACCGAACCGCACGATCCCGCCCCGATCTCGCAGCTCATGCTGGCGTCGTTCATCTCGGCCGGACTGCCGCTTGTGCCGGATATGTTCTCGACGGGGGACACAGCGCATGGCTGTGGACATGTGCCGAGGACGGTGTATGAGGGCCTGCGCAAGACGAGTGCGGATTTCGTGACCCATGGGTTTTCGCGCAAGAACGTGACTATCCTGACGGATTGCACGGTGGATAGGGTCCTTGTCGAGGGCTCGGTTTCCGGTGACCTGAGGGCTACCGGCGTTGTCGTGTATAGCTCCGGCGCGGCCCAGCCGCAAGTATACCACGCCCGGAAGGAAGTGATCATCAGCAGTGGCTCGTACTGCAGTCCTGCGATCCTGTTGCGCTCTGGTATCGGTCCCGCCGCTGAATTACAGAAACATGGTATCCCGCGTGTTGTGGAGTCGCCGGGTGTAGGGCAGAACCTCATGGACCATCCGGTACCTCTTCCCCTCCCTAATCCCTCATGCCTCATGCGGCACGCCACATGGCACACGCAGTTGCTAATGAACAGATTGTATTCATGTACTACTCGACCTGGCACCCCAACCTAACAACAGACCACCTAGTCCACCACGGCAACGCCCTAGAAACCTCCTACAACCTCTGGAAGAACGAGAAGAAAGGCTTCCTCTCGACATTCCCCTTCGGCGTCTTCGCCTACGCGCGCATGGACGAGCGCCTCGCCAAAGAACCCATCTGGCAGAAGTACCTCCAAAACAGTGAAGGTAAGGAGAAAAAGGACCGCGACCCAATGGGCCAGCACCCCGCCAAACAACCCGCCATCGAACTCTTCAACACGGAGTGCTACGGCGGTCCCAAGCAGTACACCGACTTCCCCAACGACCCGTCGCAGAACGCGTTCTCGATTATCGTTGAACTGTTCTCGCCTCGCTCGCGCGGCAGCGTTACGCTGGCCGAGCGTGATCCGCGCGCGAACCCCGTCGTCGATGCGGCTTTCCTTCAGCATGAGCTGGATCTCCTGGTTCTGTCTGAGGGCTGTCGGTTCGCTGATGAGATTGTGATGGAGGGCGCCGGGACCAAGGATGTGGTCAGGGGTTCGTGGCCTGAGGGGCTGGGGTATGGGGATAAGGGAAGGCCGAGGTCGAGGGAGGAGTGGGTGCCGTATGTTAAGGACCATGCTACTACTTGTGAGTTGTGCACCCGCACATCCTTCTATTTCTTCCCGGCTATTATGTCCTAACAGTGGTAGGTTATCACGCGGCCGGAACCTGCGCCATGGGTAAAGACGACAACCCCAACGCCGTTCTGGATAACAAATTGCGTGTGCGGGGGATTCCAAACCTGCGTGTTGCTGACTGCAGTGTCATGCCAACGCTGCATAGTGGTCATACGCAGATGGTGGCGTATGGCATTGGGGAAAAATGTGCCGAGTTGATCAAGGAAGGATGGGAGCAGGAGGGTGTGAATCAGGATTTGCGTGCTGTGCTGTAGTTGCTTTTATTTAATAGTTATTTACCATTATTGCTATTCACGAAGGATATCCCCGTATGTCTGGAGGTTAGCCCTAATCAACCGCCGCCAACAACATCAGATGCGATCTTCTCTGCAAGCATATCTGTGAGGTAAGCGACACGCACGTCAAAAGGGGGAAACAGGTGACAGACATACAAACTGTTGACTGAGGATGTCCTGGAACCAACACCGGAAACGAACTAGCATCCACAACCCTCAATCGTTCTACCCCGTACACCCTCGCGCGGTGATCAAGCACGGCCATCGCATCGTCGCGCGTTCCCATCTTACACGTACACGCGGCATGGTAGAGCGTCATGACCGTATTCTGAATCATTTCAAGAATCTGGCTGTCTGTTGAATACTGCTTCCCAGGAAAGAACTCGTTCCCCACGACTATCGGCGCTATGGCTTTGCTGTGGAACATGGCGCGGATTCGCTTGTATGCTGTGATGGCCAGCTGCCGGTCTGTTTCTGTTGACAGCCAATTCATGTTGATCACCGGCGGGTCCGTGGTGTCTGCGGATTTGATGGTGACATTACCACGCGAGGTGGTTGCCGTCACGCTGGCTATGATGGTAGCATATTGACGGCCACCTTTCGGTTGCGAGATGAGCGGACGAGAAAAGTTTCCAACGTAAGCACTAGCTGAGAGGTACTAGTCTCGTTAACAATATCAACTTCTTTAATCAAGGGCTAAATGCATACCTCAATCTCAGGCCAATCGTTCGGAAACCGGGCGAGCTCCTCTGCCACCCCGGCAGAGAACCCAGACCGCAGATGCTTGGGAATCTTTTCAAAAGCAAGAAAGTCGGTTACTGGACTCGCAAGCATCCCGTTGTGCTTGGTTATATACTCTGACAGTTGACCAACAAGAAACACAGGCTCTGCGGCCAACTTGGTAAACGTCTCCAGGGCGACTTGGTACGTCGGACCGAAGAAGACGTGATCCCACATATTCTGTCCAACTCCACGCAGGTCCGAAATAACATCAATTCCATGGCCCTCAAGAGTATCAGCTGGGCCGATACCAGAAACCATCAGGAGCTGAGGAGACTGAAAGGCTCCGGTTGAGAGGATGACTTCTCTTTTGGCACTTAAGGTGTACTTCAATGTACCAGTCTTTACCTCCACACCAGTTGCGCGCTTCTGTGGATTAAATAGAACCCTCTTTGCCATGGTGCCTTTGTAGACCTTTAACCGTCCCAGACGTTTTGTCGACGAGCGAAGGAACGCAGATTCAGAACTACTCCGTGTCTGATCGGAAGGGCGAATCGTCGAAGCGCAATATTGAGAACCATTCAGAAATCCACTATTAAAATCCTTTGTCTCGTGGACACCAACAGCCTCGAGGCCGCGTTTCATCCAACTAGAAAACGCCATGGCGTAGTTGGAATAAGATACCTGGAGGGGCTGACCAGCTGAGTCGAAGGCGTCCTCATCATACCGCACCGTGGCGTTCGATGGACGAAGCCTCTTGTCCGGAGGTGTAAATCCAATCGTCTTTTTGAAAAACGGAAGCACATTGTCAAATGTATAGCTCTGGTCCCGGACGAGATCGGCCCAGAGCTGCATCGACTGCACCGTCGGTCTGTTTCTGAGCAAGCGCCAGCCCTCAGAGACAAAGAAGTGCCACCAACCTTTGATATATCATGAAATTCAACGCGGACCTGACATCGTGAGTAACACTAAGCGTCGTCAAGCACAGTCAGTGCAATAATAGGAGCATACGATCCACCCAAACACTTCCCTCGTGGATAATGCACATCGCGATAACCCGCCCCAGGCACCTTGTGCGTCACAAACTGCCAATCAGCCAACGTCGTCGACTTGACGCTTGATCCCACGCCTAGACTATCCGCGCCGGGGATCTTGGCCGTCGGCGACTCCAGCTCGTAGAGACCCCCTGCTTCAACCAGAGCCACGCTGTAGTCGTGTTCAGCTAGGCGTGCTGCGATGGTGATGCCGGCTGTGCCTCCACCAACAACAACGTAGTCGAAGGCAGTGTCGGTGCCAGGCGCGGCGAGGAGGTGGTCTGGGAAGGGGTCGTTGGCGAAGGCGCTGAACCCGAGAGCCAAGAGGAAGGCAAAGAGTAGATTCATTGTCAGATCAGCGCAAGTTGGCTTCAAGGCTCATGAACATAGAATGGAAATAGAAACGGGCGTCTGACTGGGGTGATTGAGCGGAATAGTCGTTCCTTCCCTTCTAGGCCGGACGGGGTAGGGCTATCCCATGCCAACATTCTAACACAGTAGAGCCTTGTATTATAGCATAGCCCGTACATAGCCAGTATAAAAATACTTCTCGTCTCAGGTTGGACCTTATTCTCCGTATGTATTGGCTCATGTCTAAAGTACAGTTGGTCCATGAGGCTGCGAACAAACGCATAGATGGCCAATCATCAAATAGTCAGTCCCCAACAAGCAAACATTGCATATTAAGAAACAAAGAACCAAACAGGCCTTTGTTGGCTTCCGTTTGTTTATAACTCCTGTCTCTGCCTCTTCTCTCGTTCCCACGACCAGCTCCCGCTCCCACACCCGACTCCGTCCACCCAGCAGACAGCCTAATCTACCAGCCCTAAAATGCCCTCCCAGACCAGACCCAAAGCCCAAATCAACGGCATCCAGACAACATCCCCCTTCTTCGCACAATTCCCCGACTTCACGCCGGACCCCAAGGCCTCCCTAACCGACGACTTCCACCGACTCGCCGCCCAGCGCGGCTGGAAACACACCTCCAAGCGCTGGCGCAAGATGTGGAGCCAGTGCGTGAGCTTCGAGTACGACTATCTCATCGGGAGCACGCTGGCGTCGTTGGAGAGCTGGAGGCTGCTTTGCGTGGAGGTTGGATTGGGGGCTGATTATCCTTCTATTACGAAGTGTAAGGCTGTATGTTCTGTCCCCTTTCGCCCCTCCCCTTGTCTTTCTATGTATGGGAATGGAAAGGTTGATGATGATTATGGTGGCGGGCAGGCTTTATCAAAGGTCTCTGTTAATATCATCGATTTACTGGATTCCCGTCGTGCTGGAACGCAAGTCAGGACGTTCAAGAGTCGTCGGCAGCTGGCTGAATACAGCAAAGAGCATGACAAGATTTTTAATAGAAATGTGGCTAAGCAGGATAAATTATTGCGCGTGTTGCTGAGACCTCTTTTCTGATGTGTTGTCCGGCTGGGTTAGGGTTGTGACATTGGATATGTCTGAGCTTCAAATGTGTGTCTTGATATGTGGAATGGAACTGTCCGACGACCCAAGCAACGCATTAACCGAGATTATAAAGATTACCATGATATATATTACATACTGATCCTACAACTCCTTCTTGCCCGAAGTCTCCTGGTCCCTAGCCAAGACAAACCCAACAGCCCGCGCCAAGCCCTCATCCACCGAGACAACAGGTCGATACCCCAGGCGCACCTTGGCCTTGTCCGACGAATAGTACCGCGTCATGCACGAATACCGCACCATGCGCTTCGTCAGCCGCGGCGTCTTCCCGAACAGTCCCAGCACCGTCTCCGCGAGCCCACCAATCGGACCCAGCACGGCCTCGGGCAGCTCCCAGACCTGGTGCGGCTCGACGTACTTGCCCGTCAGGGCCCAGGCGGCGCGCGTCATGTCCCAGAAATACACGGGCGAATCATTGGTGATGTTGAACGCTTCGCCGTCGATGCGCTCGTGGTCGAGCGGGGCGCTCTGGCCGGCGTCGAGGCGGTCCTTTGTGGCGGCGAGGCGGTACGCAGCGAGTAAGTGCGCGTACGCGATGTTGCCGACGTAGGTGAAGTCAAAGAGGTTATTGTTCTCGCCGAGCTGCAGGCTGAGAACCAAGTGGGAGGCTTTGGCGGAGTGTTCCAGGATTTTGTGCGTGAAGGTGGTGTCTTTCTCGCCGTAGATGCCCGCCGGTCGAATGGCGCAGGTGAGCATGGAGGATGGAGAAGCGCGGTTGTATTTCAGAACGAGTTCTTCTGCATCAGCCTGTATCCGTCAGCATCAACCATCGACAGTATAAGGGGGGAAGGCGGTATTAGAGGGTCTACCTTGGTCTCCGAATAATACTCCAATTGCTTCGACCCGCGCACATACGGCCACTCCTCATCGACATTGATCAAATCACTCTGGGTATCATGCACCACGGAGCTGGAACTAGTATACACAAACGCCTTACACTTCCCACCCCAATCGCCATGCGCACCACCAGCCACCTCCACCAACGTCCTTGTCCCGTCCACATTAACTTTGCGCAGCAGCTCCTTATTGCCATCCAACATCGATGGCGATGCCGTATGGATCACCACGTTAGGCTTGACGGCGCGAAACACGGCCATCATCGACTCGACGGAGGTGATGTCGCCGTCGTGGTACTGCGCGCCGGGGAGCCGGTTGTTGGTCGTGCGCAGGTCCACCACGGCGACTTTGGCAACGCTGCGCGGATACCGGCTTTCGAGGGAGGGTACGTCGAAGCGCGCGTCGTTTTGGACCTTAGGGAGCGTCGCGCTGGCATCTTTCTCCGATGGAAAGTTGAGCAGGTGGTCCACGATATGCCAGCCTAGAAAGCCGCAGCCTCCGACGACCAGGACATTGCCCAATTCAACAGTTGGGCGTTTAGCAGTCATTTTGGTCGTCTATACTTTCAATAAGGGTGAGTTCGTGAGGGTGTGGTGGATGTTTAAAGTGATGGAGTTTGAGGCAGACGTGGAATTAGGCGGGCGGTGATCCGGGGCTTACCGCATCGGGAAAGGTTAAAGGCCAGGCATTTTATTCGGTGCGATTATCTTGAGGAAATCAATTCCAAGTGCTGGTTTTAATGACCTAGCCATAACTATAACTACTCGAGGACTAACGCAATGGATGTAAGCTAGCCCTTGTCCAAGCTGCTACGCTACGCACATGCCAGTCTAACGTTGTCAGCATCCTATAACTAGTAACTAGTAGGAACTTATCCTGTACAGCCAACAAACTCACTCTGTACTCTTCTTGACCGAGCGACGCAGTTCACGGTTGTACTTCTTTCGGTCCTCGGGAGAGCCCCAGAATAGCCTGCTGGCTTCCGGATTCACCGTGGTGCGTGGATCGTAAGGGGGCTCGTCTTCGAGGGTAGCTACGATGGCTTCAATGTGGCTTCGCATATCGTCCTTCCGGGCAGGAATATAGCAGAGAATCCCGGTTTCGACACGCGATAATGAAAGAGAGACGGCTCGACAAAGACACGAGGCTGTTCCTCTGGGAACCGCGGGCTCAGGTAGATCTTGATGTTGAATATACCCCCATCCAACTGCGTCATGGGTCGGCCAAAGTATATTAGATGCCAAATAAAAGGGCTGCCGTTGGCGAGGCGTAGGTCCACGGTGAAGTGCTTTTGACTCTTGTAGATTTCAACGATCTGTTCATGTTGGTGCTGGAGATCGGCTGCAATGCTGGTCTCTTTCTTCTGGGTGGCCTTTTCCGCAGACCAGCCCTTGGTCTCAGCGATAATTGCTTCCTTGGCATTGTCCAATCGCTGGCGTAGCTCAAGCCAGTCAAATTGTCCATCCATTGTGTTGCCTGAAGTTTCGAAAGGCATCCTGGTGAACCTGCGTTTATGGGTCGTCTCACACTGTCCTAGGGCGATTATTTGAATGTAGCATTCAAAATACCACAGGAACATTCTCTTGCGAAGATCATTGAAGGAATCGGCACAAATGTCGTATCCGTCATTGTCGTTGTCGTTGTCGTTGTCGTTGTCGGAGTTTGACAGAGACTCGTCGCTGTTTTCGGTACCTTCAGCTGATCCAGCATGAAGTATACGCTCGAGCGGTTCGATAACAGAAAGGCGGAGGCTCTCATGACGAACCTAACTCAAATCAGAAGGTCAGAAAACCCCTGCTGGAGAAATCGTTGGGATATCACCTTGGCTGTATAGTTCTTCATGTTCTCTGTGTCCTCCTCTGAGTCGGCCTTGGCAAACCCAGGTTCGTTCATATAAGGATTCGACGACATCAAACTCTGAATAGAGATCAGAACTGATTCCAGTCCTTGCGCAGATGACCATTGTTCCTCGCTGTTACCACTCCATGTTCTCCAAGTTATCAGAAATGTTCTACGAGAAGGAGTTTCAACTCGAACATCAAACTCACCCGAGAATAGACCTGCCATTGATAGTCAGCGCGGGATGCCTCTCAGATATACCATACCCCAGACTTACAGGCAGACTTTTCCGTTGGCATATATGTTTGGACTGAACCGGCACCGTCCACGGTTGGTTGTCAGAGCTCGAACAGAGGGGGGAGTGGTTGGGTAATCTGTGCATACTTCCATTGGCGTACATTCTCGAGTTTAGGGCCGTTCGATCCTACCTTTGGAAAACTTGATAGCGAACTGCAAGATGATCCTGCCGGTGAGCTTCTGAGTCAAGATGTACAGCACAACAATGTACGCACCTCATAGAAGCCAAATTGATACGGCGAGTCCGGCGGGCCCACGATGAGAGCACGAACACGGTGTATATCTGAATCGTGACACGACACCGCGAGAGCTGTTTGATTAATATAATGGCAGGGACCGTGGCCTTGGTATACTTACACAAGTCCGTACCGTTATGCAGCTGCTTTATTTCCTACAGGCCCTAGTTAGCTGGACGGTGGACACTGACAGAAACATGTTTCTAACCCTAGCAATGCGTAGAACAGACTGGCTGGCCATGGTGAGAGGACCTGACCTAGTTCTGTCTCTTGAAGCCACACTCTGTCTATGAACAAGGGTCCACAGAGAGAGAACAGTGTAGGAGATTGGTTGGCAGCTAACTTTGAGCAGCGTTGGAGAGCAGAGTAGACTGTAGAGGAAGGAAAGGAATTCCCCTCTCTCTAAATAGAGTGGACTAATCAATGCAAACAATTCAGTCAAAGCCTTCATTCACTTACATCAGTGCAAAGAAAAAAAGAAAGAAGAAAGACACACACACACACACACACACACACACAAAAAAAGCCCATAGCAGTGTCCAAGTGCAAGAATGACATCGTCGGCCCATTGGAGATGGTATCTGTACCCATGGATACGCCTACTCCGGGTACAAATAAACCTCGAGTGTGACAGAAGCTAATCAGACAGGCCAGGAGAACACAGTGTTCTATAAACAGGGCCAATTAAAAACTAATAGCTTGAACTACTCGTCTTCCCGCAGCAGCTTTTGCACCTTGCCCTGAGTCCCGGGAGTGTTGTTGTCATGGTTGCTGGTTCTGCGGGCAGAATGCGTGCCTTGGTTGTATACCAGCTATACCACGACCACGGTACAACCACAACAGCCCTGCTCCTGAATGGTCTCTGGTATTCACCTGGCTGTTCCTCGCCAATTGAACCATGGCCACTCCCGCTCCTCTGTCTACCCGTACACCTCCACCTCCTATTCTTCTCACTAGGTCCTATTCTGCTATACCAGGCGGTGACCCCAGCGGTGGCCCACGTGACATCCCCTCTGCCAGCCCTGCCTCCCCTCTTTCTCTTCGCTCTCGCTCTCGCTCTCTCTTCCTGCCTCCTCTTGTTGGTTTTGTTGCTCTTCGTGATTTCCATCTACTAGCCTTTTTTTTTCCCTCTCTATTCTCTTATTTCCCTCTGTCTCTTGTCCGTTTTCTTCGTATACTCCCCCGGAACCATAGTACCATATCTGGCCCGTTGTTGTTCCTGAGCCTCTTCTCTGGTTCCTCCAAACCTTCCGCCCCCTCTCCCTCTCCATCCCTCTCTCTCTCTTTCTCTCTACAGGAATGGTTGTGACCCTTCTGGACTGCGTGCTCCGCCGCTTGTTGGTCTCGTTTTGAGCTCCAACCAGTTCTTCCGTTTCTCCTATTACTTCGATTCTCGATCGTCGCGATCCCCCAGTCCAAATCGACGTTCCTTCGGCTAGCAACACTGTGTTTACTAGACGGTGAGGCTCCCCCGTCCTCGTTGTTTGCGCCTGTCACGCCCGCTCCCCGAATTTTGCCTCATATTATACCTCTTCTCTCTCTCCATCTGTTTCTTCAATCCGACCTGGTCTGCGATCAATCGCGCCCGCTTGACATAAAGGGGGGTCTTCCTATGAATTGGTTCTGACGTAAAAGCAACACTACAGTGCCGCTACTTTCCCAAACACACACACTACGGAGTACTACTTACTACTACTGCTACTACGATCGCCGTGTTTCCAGCCCCCCATTTTCACACCTCGACACCGTTGTCACTACACAGTACTATCCGCCTTTTTTTTTTTCTTTTTCTTTTTTTTTCCGTCCCTCCCCTAAGAAAGCGGTCATAGCTGTTCTTGGCGACGATCACACACGCTTTGACTCGTGATTTCAAACAACACTCGACACCCACATCATTGTTTACCAATTCCCGCTCAGTATATTTTCCTTGTGATAACCAACCACTCCATCCTTCTTGGATATGCCTCCCGGCGATGTTTCTCTGCCGGACAGCCTCGTGCCGGGCAACGGGGCTGTTCGCCCGACTTTGAATACTAGTGGTTATGGTGGTGGAAGTCGCCAATCGCAAACCCCGACGTCTCCCGCCGGCCACAACTCCCCTTGCGACTCCCCACGATCGAGACATGGAGGAAGAAATGGGTCTATCGCCAGTGGCTATGAAGCTCAGAACTCCGATGGTCGCATGGGCCGCCGGTTAGACAAAAATCACCCCACTAGCGCAAGAGATCCCTCCACGCCACGCGATTTGTCCGCGAACCATTGGGAAAGGTCCGCGCCGCGTGATCGTTCTCGTCCCGGACCCCGGTCGCACACCAAGTCCCCCGGCAGCACCCCGCGGCTGTGCAAAAAATGCGGTGAGCCCCTCGTCGGTCAGTTCGTGCGGGCCTTGGGCGCCACATATCATCTGGAATGCTTCAGGTGTGAGGTAAGTCTAACTTGTTCTAAAGATCGGGGAAACAAAGGAGAGAACTAATTGATTGCGGTTGTAGGATTGCGGTCAAATCGTTGCGTCCAAATTCTTTCCGGTCGAAGCAGAGGAAGGCGGTGGACAATACCCCCTTTGTGAAATTGATTATTTCCGACGTTTGAACCTGCTCTGTCACGAATGTGGTGGTGCGCTCCGCGGCTCCTACATCACGGCCTTGGACCGCAAGTACCACATCGAGCATTTTACTTGCTCCGTATGTCCCACGGTATTCGGCGCCCAGGATTCCTATTACGAGCATGAGGGCAAGGTATACTGCCATTTCCATTATTCCACCCAATTTGCTCAACGATGCCACGGCTGTCACACCGCCATCTTGAAGCAATTTGTCGAGATTTTCCGCAATGGCCAGAATCAGCACTGGCATCCCGAATGTTATATGATTCACAAGTTCTGGAATGTCCGCCTGGCTCCCACCGGTCAGCCTCTGGAGCCCGTCGAAGTGAACGCTGACGCAACCGACGAGGAACGCAACAGAGTTCGTGAGGAAGAGGATATCATGGAGGAGAAGGTCTACAAGATCTGGAGCATCCTGTCAAGTTTCGAGGAGTCATCTGCCGCCTGCATTTCGGACATGCTTCTAAACGTCAGCAATGGCGCATATACGGAAGGCGTCCTCATTGCTAAACGCTTCATCGCCCACGTGGAAGTTTTGTTCACCGCCATCGATCAGTTGGCTGCATATATCAGATCCCAGGGTCTGAAAGGTGAGTGAGATCCACATTGTCCCCCCTTTCATTGAACCTCTTAGCTAAAGAAGAAACCACAACTGTAGACCTGGCGTACGGTCGCGAAGCGAAACTTCTATGCAAGAAGATTGTTGCCTTCTTTGCCCTATTATCGAAAACCCAGGAGACTGGGGTACGGAAACTGGGTGTTACTCAAGAGCTTCTGTCGTTGGTCACCGGTCTCGCTCATTACCTCAAACTTCTCATTCGAATTGGTCTCCAGGGCGCGTTGAAGCTGGAACGGGAAAGAAAAGCGCCCGACGGATTGCACCGCTTCCTGGACTACCTGGGCGACCTCGAAGCGCTTCGACCGGCCACCGAGGAGGAATCCGCGGCCGATCTGATGACTGGAGTTGAGGGACTTGCCAACCAACTTTCCGACTGCTGCATCTCGTGCAGAGAACCTATTGACGACGAATGTGTCATGCTAGGTGACCGACGATGGCATTCCAAGCCACCTCACCTCACCTGCGGAGCATGTCAGAAGGATCTCATTTCCAGTCTACGGGAAGCATCATACAGCTCCAAGGACCAGCATGCTTTCTGCAAGAGTTGCGTTTCTCAAAAATCAATTGCCGTCGATGCAGCCGTCTTTATTCGCATCAGCAAACTGCAACAGTTTGTTTTCCTTCTGAGAGTCGCTCTTGCCCGGCTTCTGGCTGTCTTGCGGGCGGGAGGAACTGTCCCCCCAGGACCAGGTATGCTTATACAAAGATATTATAACCCTAATATAACCGTAAAGAGACGTCCCTTGCTAATGGTCTTGTTATCAGACGATCCCAATGCCCCAACACAGGGCCCGGTCGGTGACATTCAGGGGACCGGCAGCAAGACATACGCCAGTGTCGCCAAAGACGGTTCAGAAGGCTCCTCGCTTGAGCAAACTGTGGGTGAAATGCGGCGACTCCGATCGATTCGAAATGAACGTACTCTTTCGACTACATACAAGAAGGCGCGCGCGTCTCGCATCATCGACGGACCACAAGGGAGAAGTGCACGGCCAGGCTCGTCTGGTGGTGATGGCACAGATCCGCGGGGCCATGGATTCCAAATTGTCGAAGAGAAGGATGCCAATGGCGAAACGATAACCGAGCTGGCCTTTGGCAATCAAGATGCGCTTACGCTGGACGATATCCCAAGAATTGTCGCGGCTGAGCACGCTAAAGAGCAGCGACCCAATGCTTACAAACACGCAGGTACCAAGCTCGTTGGGACCAGCGAACCCCTCCCCAGATACAAACAAGGCCACCAGCGTGGGGTTTCTAATGCTCATCTAGAGCCGCATATTATGGGAGGTGCTGGCCGGACGAAAAAGTACTTCTCCGAACTTTCTGCTCTGGAATATTTCATCGTCCGCCATGTCGCAGTTTTATCCATGGAACCATTGCTGGACGGCTCTTTCACCTTGGAAGAACTTCTTTCGCTAATCGAGTCTCGTAAACCGAGCATCTGGAATGTCTTTGGCCGTGCCTTCAACAAGGAGGGCAAGAAGGTTGGTAAGAAGAAGGGTGTGTTCGGTGTCAACCTGGACGTTCTAGTCGACAAGGAGGGTACAGAGTCGAGCCATGGTGTTGGACCCGGCGCCCTCCGCATTCCCGCACTTGTCGACGATGCCGTCTCGGCAATGCGACAGATGGACATGTCGGTTGAGGGAGTCTTCCGAAAGAACGGCAACATCCGGCGTCTGAAAGAACTCACCGATCAAATCGACAACCGGTACGAGCAGGTGGATCTGAGCAAGGATAGCCCTGTCCAGATCGCTGCGCTCCTGAAGAAGTTCCTTCGGGAGATGCCTGACCCTCTTCTCACTTTCAAGCTCCATCGCCTCTTCGTTGTCTCTCAAAGTAAGTTTTTGTGCCATATATGTCTTTTAAACAGTTCAAATTGAGCTAACCGGCGATGCAATAAAGAAATCCCCGATGCTGAAAAACAGAAACGCGTATTGCACCTTACGTGTTGCCTCTTGCCAAAGGCCCACCGCGACACTATGGAAGTGCTCTTCGCCTTCCTTAACTGGACGTCGTCGTTCTCCCACGTCGATGAAGAGTCGGGCAGCAAGATGGACATTCATAATTTGGCAACCGTCATGACCCCTAATATTCTTTACCCCAATGCGAAGAACAGCACGGTCGATGAAAGCTTCCTTGCCATTGAGGCTGTCAATGCGCTAATTGCGTACAATGACAACATGTCCGAGGTAGGTTTGCTCCGTATAGCGGTTTAGTCTTTCCACGCGCTAATATCTTCCCCTCCTAGATTCCCGAAGACTTGCAGGCAGTCCTCAATGACACTAGCTTTATCAAGGACAACTCAGAAGTGACGACGAAAGAAATCCTTAAGCGATATGGTGATATCGCTCGTGGAAGCTTCTCGCAGAAGGCCAACAACGGGGGCGAGACCTTCACGATCACGAATTCTAGCCGCAATGCGAATGCACCTACATCTGCGCGCATCGAAACGGACCCATCTCAGGACGCCGCATGGCAGATGCAGAGCTCCGTTCGCCACGTTCAGAGTCCGGTGGGAGGTCAATCCTACAACGCGAGCAGCACACCCACAGACTATGCACCCCCACAACCAGGCGTCTTGCGGGAGCGCAGCGCCAGCAACGGTAGCCAACCAAATTCTATCCAATCCGAGGGACAAGGTCAACAGATGCCCCACCGAGCCCGTCAGGGCGCAGGGCCCATGGGAGTTGCCGGTTGATTGAATGCCCCGACTATTCACAACGTGTTGTTTTGAGCGATATGCATTGGCCCTAATATACTTGTGCAGATGCAATTAGTTTCTTTTTCTTCTCTTCTTTTTCTTTTTTTCTTTTTTTCTTTTTTTTTTTTTATCGATGATATCTTTTTTTGCATTCGTGTTGAAGCTCGGATTGAAAGCTACCGGCGTAATATTTGGCTTTTCCAGCGTCTTCCTTGTTTTTCTTTTGTTTCTTTTGCCTTAATATTTTCTTCTTTTTGCTTCCTTAAACCCACCGCCAGTACTTGTTTAGGTGGACGGAGTTGGCTTTTCTTGCTTCGCATTGACACGAGTTCCTTGAGGAATTACGCCTCACAAAATCCGGCAATGGCCGGTTTATTTATCTTGACGGATGGACGACATCTTTATTTTACATTCTGCCCATTTTGATTTCTTGCTTTCTTTTGGCCTCAACTACTGTTTAAAAGTGTAGTTACATTTGGTGTTGCTTGGCCTTGGTCTTGCTTCCATCTATTTGGACTTCCGGGCCAACTATTTGTTTGGTTATGCATGTCTGGAACGTGGATGCTACCTTTTTGCTTTTCTTTCTTTCTTCGATTCTTTCTATATTCCCTTGCTTCGCTTCGCTTCTGTTCTTTTCGGTCGGCTCAGCTGGCGAGCATTGGCTGCAAACCGCAAAGATACCTCGTGTTGAGTCATATGTGCTTCTTTTCTCTTGTTTACTTTACTTTTTTGTTCCATACAATCCAATCCACCCAGCCCTATGCGCTGGTATCCCATCCATTCATGCGTCCATTTGGCCAATTCAATCATTTTATTAAAATCGGAGGTATAATTTACGTTGCATACATTTGCGAGAAGACAATACTCATTATTCTTTTCACGTCGTTGCAGCCTTGTCCTTTCCAGCTCGATCCTCCTGAGACCATGCACCTGCTAACCTGCAGATTTATATCTGGGAGGCAAGAAATGATAAACTAAATAGATTGAGCCTGCTTATACCTCCACGGGGCATACAATCATGGGACCAGCGCATCAATAACAGCCGAAATCTCATTTTGAACGGCATCCATGGCTTCCTGGAGCGTAGATTCCAAATTCGACGCCTCACTTACTCGACTGGCATGTATATGCCCACCACTTGCGGCTTTGGCATTCCCAGAGTAGTCGGGGCTTGGTTCAAACGAGATATTGAGATTCCGGTGGTCGACAGTAGAGCCCAGACCATCTGGATGGACGAGAAGCATTGATTTTCACGGTGTGTTCCACCCTGTATGGACCCTAATATCAGCCAAGGTCAGGATGATCATGAGAAAAGGAAAGACTCACTCTTGTTGTTGAGTACTATCGCGAGAACCGGAATCCCATAACGATGCGAAATCCAGTAGACACTGGACGGCACACTGAACAGAAACGACCCATCATCCACAATCTGCACCACCATTTTCTTCCTATTGATCCCATGCGTGGTGACTGTTATCATCGACGGCCAATTTGGTTCCCAGAGCGCCCCCCCCCACTCCAGCCAAAACTGCCTCCTCCGCAGTTCATCTTTCAGTCCAACAAACGACAGGAAGGTCTGGACAGACCAGCAAGTCTAAAGGAGAAAATAAGCCGGCAGAAGAGGCACGACTTTCAACCGTAGAACAACAAACCGGGGCTTTACGGGCTTATAGAAAACAGCATGACCATCAAGAGCCTCCGGTTATTTCAAGTACCCTTCCTCACTCTATCAGAAAAACGGACATCATCCTTGATGTTCTACGAGCGGACGAGAGGTCATCTCAATATTGACATCCTGGACAGTGGGAGTCTGGCACATGTGCAGGCTCCTCTGCTGGTCGCCCTATACCTACAGTGTACGCCATACCCGGGACGATGCTGGGATGTTGTCGGAATGGCATATAAAATGTGGGTTGAGCTGGGGCTGCGTCTCAGCCAATATATGCCGCAATCGACTCTGTCGGAGGAAACCAGGTGGCGGGCGTGGTGCGCCTGTGTGCAGATAGATATATATGCACGTTCACCCAGAGGTACTTCTTGCAATTGCTTGCCCCGTGAAATAGAATCGTTAGCATGACCATGGGGCGTCCGGCCATGACATCAACTCACAAAGTCCCGTTACCATCACGGTAGATGCCAAGTATCTCTCCATTGGCGACGATACCATCCGGCTTCCGGAGACGATTTACGAGAATATGTGACTTATCGGTATACTCGGCAAGATCCTCTCAACCATCTACCACAGCAGAGCCCGAGGCGAAGGTTGAAGCCTCTCGAACGTTCCAGGTGGAATTCCAGTCCGTGATGGATGTGGACCGGGCGTTAGAGAGTTCGAATCATCTCAACATCCTGCGCTTCAGTGGAGTGCGGCTAGGGCTTGCAGCAATGATGATAGCATCGATCAGTTATGCAGAAGGCAATTCAACGTCTTACATGCGAGGTTTATACAAGCCCTCATGCATTAGTCACCCTTGTAAATGCATTCTGACTCTGAACTTCGCATTTGCAGTTACTTGCATCTCAAGCTATTGCTATATCGGCCTGGATTCAGCGAGCACTGTCTGACATCAAATTTCGAAACAAACCGACAAGCGCGACAGGGGGAGTCTCAAAGATCAGTATCCCAGTCCCGGTCCTCATTATGCCGAGACAACTGTGCTACAGGATGCATCCGTTCTGCATGCGACCTAATCGAGTCCCTAGCGGCGGCAACGCTGCACGATGCAACTGGGACATGGTGGTATGGAGTTTTCTGCAAGTCATCCCGGCCTGCGCCTACAATACTGCTTGCCGTATATTGTTCTAACCGCACACCATAAATCTCGTCACAGCCGGTGTTATTCTGATTGCTGCCGAGTCGAGTGGTGTCCCCTTTGACAGTGTCGACAAGGACCAGCAACGGTGGGCTGCATGGGATAAGTGTCTGCAAACATTACATCGCATGGGGGACATGCATCCGTCTGCCAGGGACTACGTACTCGCCCTCAGCGGGCTCATGCAGCGTCATAGGAGTATGTCATGCACATCCTGTCTCTGCATGTATACTGATGCCGGAGTGATACACAACAGCCAACGTAAACAACCATCGCCATGATCATAGTCCTACTTTATGGCACGCCCAGTCATCAACTGACCCGTAGCTACGTCGACTAACGTGCCCAGCCCGTTTCTGTCGAGGTGGGATAACGGTCTGGAGGATATAATGCTTCCTGCGCATTGGCTGCAGGATGTGGACGAGGGCTTGTTACTGCCAAACGTGTTCTGATCTTGGTCTGTTGGGAACCTTGAATAGCAAATGAATTGTACTCACATAATGCTTGCAGATTGTAAAATGTAGAATAGAAGACAGAGAACAAGCAAAACAAACAACGCCAATATTAATGCCAACCTGAAAATCAAGACCAGAAATGCACGAATTGGTCGGACAGGATGGATAAAGAGACCACCCAAATACGCCATATGCAGCTATGCAGCCACGCAAACAAACATCCAGCCATCAAATTCAGTATTCTGACTCCGTTTTACTCCGATAGATCCATTGCGAAAATCACACCATAAACTGCAAAATGTGACAAAAGTCAAGGATGGAGGCTATGCTCGCTTGCGCAATGTCCTGCTTCGTCCCGCCGTTGATGCCTCGCCAGATGGTGTGGGGGCTCTCTTTCCGGCGGCAGCGGCGGTGGCAGAAGCGGCAGTCTTCTTTACAGCCGAAGAAGGCGCTTGGTTTCGTGCCGCGGTCGTCTTGTTTGCTGCGGTGCTCGACGTGGTAGACGTATTGGTGGCTTTGCGAGCGCCCGTAGCTGTCTTGGTTGGCTTGACGTTCGTCGCCCCAGAAGACGCGTTGGAAGAAACACTGTTTCGCCGTTCGCGTTGGCGGGTTGCAGGCCGCGGTAAAGGCGAATTAATGCCCCTCGTTCCTGCACCAGCTCTGCTGGCTGGTCGTGCTGTTTGCGACGGGTATCTGCCATTGGTTGATGTGGTCGCACCATTCGCACCAGAATTAGCTGAGCTGGTCGTTCGGAGGGGACTGGAAGGCTTTAGAGGTGAGATTGGCTTCGACAGATATCCAGTTTGTTGCGATTTCTCGGGTGAGTTGCGGAATGGAGACTGCGGGTATGTTCTGGAGTTAAGGGATTTCGGCGACAGGATCCGGTAATCAGGGCCTCTGACTTCCTGCGAGACTACCCGTGACGGCCCGCCGCCAGCAGCACCCTTGCCACGTCTCTTTGGATTGCTCAACCCGTCAAGAGGTTCCCCCGCAGCAGGAGCGTTTTCTTTGTCGGAATATACGCCCTCGTGACTGGGCGACAGTCAGCAACATTTCATTGGCAGGGCAACGCAATGGGAGAACTACCTTGGTCTCTTGACCCGACGATTGGCACCAGCTGCTGTTGTTTTCTGCTTCTCGTTGTCGACAGAGATATTGGTGTTATTTCTCGAGCTCTTAGCAGGACTAGTAATCTTCCTCGGGGAGCCCTGCGCGCGAAGCAAAGCACTGTGCTTCTCCAGCAGTTCGCCCATATTCGCCTTCCGTAGCGACAGGGGAATCCGATTCACGCGTCTCTCAATCCGTGCTCGAAGATCGTGTGTTTGGAGCGCATACTGAGCGCGAAGCCTGCGGGCTCGTTCCGTGACTGCAGGTCGTCAGTGTCAGTTGTTGGGCGACAGGCGACAGGACATATGAGCATCAACGTACTCTCGAGCTGCAGATTATCAATCAGAGCCTGTTTCTGGTTCCGGGTAATTCGCATCTTCTTCCTAGAGGGACTGCCTGTAGGTGTCCTCATGCCATTGTCTTGATACGCGTCGACGGAATCAGACTTGCGTTTGAGCGAGGAGGCAGCCATGACTATTTAAAAACAACCCCAACAGGCGTGAGCTAATCGATAAAGCTAATTCAGCGTAAAACAACGCGTTTCACCGCCGGTGGCTGGGAATTGAGGTTGGTCAGTGGGAGCGTGCACAGAGAGTCAGAAAGTGTGGTGGTGGTGCTAATAAACAAGCGCTGACGTAATCTGCTTTTCTTGGCCGATCGACGGCGAGTGACATCTCGTCCTCAGCAACCAGCTCCAACCACCACCTCACCACGTTCCTCCCTCGTTGCCATCTCACACTAGCTTGTCGTTTATCGTACTAGATCTTGTCGTTATTGGATTCTTCGCTTCTGGAATATTCATTGAGTGATAAAAATAACCGCCAAGATGTCGCTCGAAGCAACCATGGTCATGTTTGTCTGGCCACCTATATGAACCTCTGCACACCCAACTAACATCATTCTTCAGTGTGGACAATAGTGAAAGCAGCAGAAATGGAGACTATACGTGGGTATCCCCTATTTCCTGGTCGGCCTGCCCGTTACTGACCGTGTTAGCTCGACACGATGGCAAGCACAGGTCGATGCCGTTAGCGTCATCCACAGCGCCAAGATGCGCGTACATCCCCAGTCGGCCGTTGGGTTGATGAGCATGGGTGGAAAGGGTCCTGAGGTTCTGTCGACATTTACATCCGACTTTGGGGGTATTCTGTCGGGTCTGCACCAGACGAAGATCTTTGGGACTTCCCATCTGGGTTCTAGTATACAGGTGGCCGGGGTATGTTCTACGGGGTTAGGCTATTGGAGTATCTGGATGCATAACTGACGATTTTTCTCTCTCTAGCTTGCCTTAAAGCACCGCTCCGATAAGGCTCAAAGACAGCGCATCATCGTGTTCTCGTGCTCCCCCATCGAAGAAGACGAAAAGACCCTCGTGAAACTGGCCAAGAAGATGAAGAAGAACAATGTCTCGATCGATGTCGTGGCCTTCGGAGACCTAGAATCCGATCAGACCAAGAAGCTGGAAGCGTTTGTCGAGAATGTCAAGGGAGGCGATGGCTCCAACCTGGCCATCATTCCGCCGGGGCCCAACCTGCTGAGTGAAGAGCTCCAGGTGAGCCCCATTTTGGGAGGCGATGGTAGCGGTGGTGGCGCAGAGGAAGCTGCCGAAGGTGGATTCGGTTTCGAGGATGCCGCGGAGAACGACCCCGAATTGGCGTTTGCTCTGCGGTTATCGCTGGAGGAAGAGAAGAACCGACAGGAAAAGGAAAAGCGGGACCGCGAAGAGCAGGAGGGCAAGGGTAACTTGGACGGCATCCCGGAAGAAGGTGGAGAGTCGAGCAGTAAAGACAAGAAGGAGGACGGAGATAGGATGGATACTGCGTAGGGACGTGATCCGGTGATATAATCTTTCGTTTATTATCTTTTTGAGGATGATGTGATGCATACCCGGCGTTTCAATGCGTTCTGCACTGTATTTTAAGAGGCGTGCAACGCTTTTCAATTGTTTGGTCGTAAATCGCTTGCCATTATTATTACAATCATAAGGAAAACCCAAGCAGGGGGTATCTAACCAGCTAGACCCTTCCCCTCAACCAACCCCCCAAATGTCTATCGAACGCCTCACACCGCACCGGCATCTCCAACTGATAGAACGGATTTTTCATAACGTAGTCCGCATACAACTCATAGATCTTCTTCATCACCGCATCCACGCTCCCCATGTGAGGGTCCGTGAACAGCAGGAATTTGGTCCCCGTCAGCGTCTGGAAACACGTTAACCGGAACTTATCAGTTTCGAGGAACTCGATCCCCGAGGGCGGGACGGAGGGGTTTGGGTAGGAGTACGCGGAGGACGAGGTTGATGTTGACGGGGCGCTGGGGGTTGTCCCTGTGGGTGTCGAATTGCCGGAGGGGGAGGATGCGGTTGCGGAGGGCGCAATTTGCGCGGTTGGGAGTTTGGGGGTTATGGAGCGTGTGATAGCGTGGACACTGTTGTTCATTGCATTGCATGATTAGCCAGAACGCCTTTGTTTGTATAAACGCATAAGTAGAGGGAAGACGGACCCGTGAAACGTCCCCGCGAGCACGAGGTAATCGTTCGTCGACAGTTTGCGCAGACCGGCTGTGAACTCGCGCTGGTAGACCAGCCCACCGGCTTTATTGATAATTGTGAGGGAGAAGACGGTCCTGCGAGGGGACTGCGTTAATCGATATGAACTGGTCCGTCCACAGGAGGAGTTCGGACGTACATGTTAAGCGGAGGTCAAGGGAAGCTGTTCAATATGGTACGCAGTTTTCGGTGTCAACGACAAGGATCTGGATAATATCTGATATCGCGGGGCATTCCTCAGCCCAGCCTTTCTACTGAGTCTGTCTCTGGTCACCACAGAGAGAAAAGAAAGGTGATTGTGTCGTGCGTGCAGTCGGTGGTGAAGCTGTTCTCTCCGACGCGGTGATAGAGGGGTGTTTATTCTGCACCCGCCAAGGCCATATTGGGTGGGTTTTATTGGGCCCTAGATGAAATCACCCATGCTGTTATAGTTACAAGAACCGTTGGCCAGCTTCAATTAAAGGGGGCAAACTTGGAATGTCCTACACGAGAAAGACGTGCAGGGCGAATATAGATGCTGTGCCTTCATCGTGGCCAAGGAGACAACTGCCATGGCCGTGGTGTATAGGCAACCCTAGGCAGTCATCACCTGTCTAGCCAACCACTACCAAGGTAGAAGGCAGATAAAAGAAAACAGTGTTATAGCAAGATAGCATTTGCTATTCGGCATCTCGTGTATTGCGTCGAAGAAACGATAGCAGAGAAATCAATAAGTAACCCTAAGACAACCCTAACCGCCTGAACCCCGAGCGCCTGAACCCGGTAATAAAAACACAAACATTATACTGACACAGTCTGTCTATAAGGGGTATTACAGCAAATCACTCGCACAAAGATGTCAAAATCCAACCTTTCCCCTCCACGGGCCGAATAATGCCCTCCCGAATCGCCCATTCTCTCAGCCCGACATCCTCCATCTCCACGGCCGGCTGCTCATCCCGTTCATGATGTCTCCCAACATGCTCCATGCGTTCATCCCAGCTATATTCGCCCCGGAAATTCTGCCCACAGAACCCGCACTGACTTCGTACCGGGGGCTTGCGTTGTTGATGCCAGCACCGCTCTCGGATATCGTCGAGACTGCGCTCGAAAGCCTCGCGCTCCTTGTTCAGCGGTGATCGCGGCTGGGTGGTACGGCCATCTTGCAGCCAGGGCGGATGCATGCGACGCAGATGCTGCGTGAAGAGGTCTTTGCGGTTGAAGTCGTTGGCAATCCGACAGGCCGCATCGTCGCTATGGTTACTGCGCGATTTCTTGTGGTGCTGCCGGCTGTGGTGGTTGGGTCCCTTATAGTCGATGTTGCACTTGTCCACGTCGCAGCGGTAAAAGCCTAGCTGGAGGTGTTGCGAAGCGACGTGGCGCTTCCATTCATTCTTCGAGCTGAAGGTACTGTCGCAGCCGTATTCCGCGAAGCTGCAAGTGAACAGCCGGGAGCGGGCAGCGGCTGGTTTGCCAGGGCTCTTTGGGGGCGCGGACGTTGGCGCAGGAGCGTTGCGGATGTGACTTGCGGTTCTAGTGTGTCGTTGTTGATTATGATGATGATGGAGAGGACCCCGTTTGGGCTTGTGCACGCCGTCTGTTAATGATCGTTTGGGTTTGGGCTGAATGGGCCTGGGCGATCGTGCCAGCAGTTCTTTCTCGATAGATACGATGTCCTCCAGAGGAGACGAGGTCTGGATCACAGCTCCAGGGTCCGTATCGTCATTCAGGCAGTCCAGAAGGGTTATTGGCTGGTTCTCCATGTGTACATCTGCCTCCATCGACGGATGGTCCGGCTCAATCTGCACCTGATGCGGAGCCACGGCCGCCAACACCCCCGGCGATGGGTATCCGTACTCATCAACCGGTGGGATCATGACATCTTCACTGGCGAAGGGCGGCGGCGACATATAACAACCGATATTACCCCAATTGCTACTACTGCAAGGGCTGTCCAGCGCCGGGGGCGACGACAGGTGGGCCGTCCATGGCGATGCAAATGCGTCCGAATGCGAGTAGCCAGGGCCACTCCTACTATGCGCTGGCGGGGGCTTCAACGTGGAGATTTCTTTGAAGCAGTTCACGATTTTGTCTGCGAAAGGCTCATTGGAGCTGGCGCCGGCGATCGCACCGCTGTGGAAGCTCGAAGGACCAGGATACGGCGAAGGGAAGTAATAGCCATTCGCAGAATCCTCGATTTTGGATAAATGCTGGCGCAGATGCGACGTCCGGTCACTGGTGTAAGGGTCTACCTCTACCTCGGGAGGGTATAGCTCGCAATCGGCGAAGGACAGGTCGTCGGGGGGGCTAAAGAGCGGCTGGTTGAGGTAACTCTGAAAGTGATCCATACTACGGAGTAGTACGCTAATGTATTCAGAGAACTCGTGTCAACAAAAAGGCGTTTGGGGCTATAGGCAACGACAGGATGAAAGTGGGCATAACCGGGAGGAAAGAGGGAGAAATCAAAGAGAAGAGAGGAGATAAAATAAAAAGCCTGCAGGAGAGGCGAGGACGAAAGAATTTATCACTTCTATCCTCATCAGCACCCTCGATATCATCATCGTCGTCCGGCGCCATAATAACTATCACCACCACTCATCGGCCAACCTGGGGCAACAAGGGCATGCACGCAGAGCCGCATTGCCCGAGCGGATCCCTCTGTCCACCCAGATCCAGGCAGTACACAATTACGGCCTGTCTCTGTACTGAAGCCTGCAGATCCAACCGATCTTCGTTCATGGCTGGTGCCCATTGGCCCTCTCGTACGTTGCCCACCGTTCTTTCAGTTGGTGCTGTACTGCCTTCTTGGTGGTTAACACGGGCGCGTATACGTGGCTGTACGGAGTAAGATGAGCGTCGGTCGGCGTTTCTCTGCGTTATGTGGATCTCTCGTCTGCCTGTCTGCCTGCAATCTTTCTTTGTCTTTGTCTTTGTCTGCTGTTGGGCGGTCCAGGCATCGTTGAAAGAAACGAAAAAGGGATTGTGGGTTATGACCCGCGGTGGATTCCGAATGGTGCATCTTCCATTCAACGGTCTATTGTGGTCGGTGCTAAATGCCACACACAGAGACACATTTGACAGACATACATCATACATGACACACAGCCTCCACAAGACCATAAACTGGAGCCAATTCCGAAGACTAGATAGGCCCTTTCCCCCCCCTCCCGGGCTCGTTCCTGTACTCCATGTCCAGCCTCCGATACCGAGTGCCCGGGAATAAATCAACACCAAACCCACACAGACCGACATCTTGCCGCCTGGGAGGAGAATCGATACTACTAAATTAGCGGTGCAGGTGTGTTCTTATCCCTGCACGGAAAATATGAATCATTGACCGTGTCGGGATCATCCCCCGTCCAGCTGTCAGGCAGTGAGTCAGTGCCAAATTAACCTGTTCTTGACTGACTCAGGGTCATCGTTTCCTTTACTGTGCAGTGACGGTCTCTCGTCGGCCTCGAATTTCCGTTGCGATGATAACACGCATACATGCACCCCTATATATGGAGTCGTACGAAGTACACGGAATTGGAACTGTCAACCCTCGGCTGCCTCTCTGCCTGCCTGCCGGTTGCCTGCGGTCCTGACTGCATGTGGTAACAGCCATGCCCATCATAATACACAGCCATACAACAAGCATGCCGGACTGCTGTATCCTGTACGGCTGTTCCCGTGCCCATACATACGGAAGCATCCGGCCAATCAAAGTCCAGGGCGTTCCAACTCGCTACACATTTAGGGATGTACTTTACAGTAGAAAACACTGCGCCACAGTGGGAACGCCTCCGGGGCGTGCAGCCGTAACATGAGCGCCTATGGAATGCAGGTGAACTCACGGCCGGCGATCTTTCCTTTCGTTATTTGTTTCTTTCCTGCTTTCTTCCGGTCGACTAAGCGCCTCATGTTATTAATCCCTGCAGGTCATACCATGTCAAGGTGAGGCACTATCAGTGATGGTGTACACTACCTCGTCCTGTGCAACATACTGCTCTTGGGTCGCGATGTCCTGTATAGGGTTCGGGTCTTCCGTATTCTGAACCGTACCCCTGGGCTACGGGCAAGACCCGACTCGTGCGTAAACCATATGCAGTCAATTATTATTGCCAGTAGTACAGAGTCCAGAGTAGCACCTTGGCGTGTCCGGGTCAAAGGCAGTCATTATTACTCACACTCATTGAACAGAAGCTGAGAGAATTCCCGCTTGACATTTGATACTGTGCAAGGTTTTGATGCCCTAAACCTAGGAAACCGGAACTTCATTTGGCGGACAGACTTTATTTATCAAAATTCGCACAGGGAAATCGCCAATGCTATAGCATTTGATATAAAAAAGGCCGAGTGCTTGAAGATCCCTCAGGCTAAGTATCTTTTCCGATTTGTCGAGATAATTTACAAGAAAGTTGCTAAGCACCGGTATAGTCACATTCAAGAGAGGCCAAGGCAGGGAATGCGAATCCTGCCGAGGAGCCGCGCAAACTCCACGTTGTGATTGACATGGTCGACTCCTGCTTCTCATAAACCTCAAACCCGACACAGCTCTAGCGCCTTGGCGAGATAGTATTTGTCTTCGATGGCTAGAACACCCAGGACGCCTGAGTGCCAGCCATTGATATGCATGCGTCTCTCAACTTCACTGAGTGGCGGCCTGGTGCGTTCCGTTCCTGGAGTAAGTGACGGTATAGGAGCCAAGGCTGTCCAAGGCTGTCCAAGCTCAAGCCACAGGATCGCAGGATCGTCAGCACTGGAACTGATAACAGGACTGCGCCCCCCCAATGGCTTTGCGTTCTAGCTACCGTTCAAATATCCACACATCATAGCCTCGCTGGATTAGAACCAGGTCGCTTGAGATCGATCCGGATCCTCTTCCGAGAATGAGATTGCTTTGTCCCGGGCGCCATTCTGAAACGGATGTGGCCCGGGGTTGAAATAAACCAACCCGTTCTGTAAAAAGGGCAGATGACAGCGCAGTGCATAAGACTCCGCCCTAAACACGAGAGTATACAATTCTGAATTCCCGGTGCAGTCTACATCCCGGCCCAGGAGCAAGGTTGATTACGAGCCAGTTGCTCAATTCAAGAGTTTCGGGGATCAATTTCTCTGCGAATCTCAAACAGCGCCTTTTCTATGTTGAGCGGCGTGCATGTCAAGTCGGAGCTTGAAGCCATGTGTGCCCTCTGATCGTTCGGCACTTCACCACAATTCCGCATCCCGGCTGCAGAATGAGGAATATTGGCGGTCGAGATCTGTAAAGTCATAATAAAGGCTAGCCTGGTCCTTGTAGCGTTCCTGTAGATGGCTATTAGGTCAAATTGCTATTGCACAAAATGCCTCTATTTTGCAATCGCAACAACTCGCTGCAGCTCTACTCTGCACTGCGTAGTTTTAGACGTGGATAGAGAGAGGACCCGCTGTGACCCAAGGCATATTCGCATATTTCTGGAGCTAAGAAGCTGAAAGGCGCCTGAGTCATGTACTCCGTAATTAAACTCCAAAGGTACTATCACAGTTCAAGCATAGTGGTACGGAGTGTACTTCATACAGGGTAGGTTTTTACGGAGAAGACTGGGCGCCAAAGCTGTGGTCAAGACATGACTCAAACGTGGAAATCGTATGCAGCTAATTATTATTATCATTACTAGTGCACGGAAAGCGCCACGGAGCGCCCGCTGCGCTGGCTCGTTAGTTCCGGCAGTCCTCACTCGGCCTTCACCTTCCGAATTCGTTTCTTCGGCACCCGCATCAACCAGTACAAGAACACGGCCGCGACAGCGTTGAACGCCACATACACAAACAGCAAGCCCACGTTGCGCCAGACCTCCGAGTAGTAGATATTGATCCGTGCCAAGAACTGGTCCGTCCGTGACATCGAGCAGATCTGGCAGTCCGTCGTCGCGGCCGGGTTGATCAGTCGGCTCCCGGCCAACTCCGCGTACCTATCGAGATAGCTCGAGCAGTTCTGGCCCGCGGGAGGCGGAATGTGCAGGAGCTCAATCGACGAGCATTCAATGTCTGTGCCTGTCAGGCCGTTCGAGAGCACCGCCGAGACGAGATAGGTAAATGGTGATGTGCGGTACATGAAAATCCAAAACCCGGGTAGGGCTTCAGGGGTTGCTAGCACACTGATAATAAGTTTCTTTGTCAGTCGTCGTTTCCTTTTTCTTATTCACGCATATACCCAGTTGGGCAGGAGTCAGTCATACCCGTTGAAGATGAGACAAAAAGAAAACAGAAGCTGCGCAATATTACTCCCTGTCTCCGGATGCTCTATACCCGCGATCAGCATGGAACTGAACGTTGATGTGAACATCAGGAAGATCAAGATCAGGAGGAACATCGTGCCCCCACGCAATGTAACTGTATTGGTGGGATACGCATTTCGATACAGACCAATAGGGTAGTACCAGCTGAAAAACGCCGGCACGGCCATCAAGATATTCCACGGGAGCTCGACCAGGATACTGGCTAGCATGAAGGCCTGCCAGGAATAGGTCTTGGAGGGTCGCTCGCGCACTTCGTACAATGCGCGGTTGGTCACGAAGTACGGCATCATTTGCTGGACGAGGTTGGGCAAGATAATGAGCAGCATAAAGATTGCAAACATTTGGTTCTGGAGTCCTTGTTCACTGGTTGGTTCGCGCCAGAAAGTAAAGCCGATGAATAGGGGCTATTGTGCGTCGTCAGCATTCAACAATGAGAGTCTGAGATCCCCCTCATCTATACTTACCGGAATGATACACATGGTGGCTTTCGCGTAGATGTAAGTCGGACTGCGCCAGTACTGTTGGAACATCCGGTGGATGCAAACCACGAACTGCGTCCAGTAAGGCATGGCAAACTCTCCGTACCTTTTCGTCCCAAGATCAAATGGCTTTTTTGATAATTCCTCTTTCATTTTATCCAGCTCCAGCTTTACTTTTTCACGTTCGGGGCTCGAATTCCAAACTTCCGCCCAATCCTGCTCTGCGAAAGAGCCCGGAGCCGCACCAATAACTTCTAGCATCCATTCCGCTGGGTTTCCATCCTTGGGGCAGCTCGATGCACCGTGTCTTTCGAAATATTGAATCAAGGTCTCCATATTGGGACCCAGTTCGCCAAAGTAGACCGTCTTTCCTCCGCGCGCCAGGAAGAGCAGTCGATCGAACTGCTGCATCAGCATGGCAGACGGCTGATGGATTGTGCAGAGAATCGCCTGTCCATGGTCCGCCAGTCTACGCATGAGCGTGCATATAGACCATGCCGTCTGGCTGTCGAGGCCCGAGGTGGGTTCGTCAAAGAAGAGTAGTAGGTCGGGCTTAGCGGCGATTTCGACGCCAATCGAAAGTCGTTTGCGCTGTTCGACATTTAGTCCTTCGCCCAAGACTCCGACGACTGCATCGGCGTATTCTTCCATGCCCAGCATCTTGATTACTTCCTCCACATAGGCTAGCTTGTCTTCCCGGGGGGTGGTCACTGGTTGGCGTAGAATCGCGCTGAATGCGAGCGCCTCGCGCACGGTGCTAGTTTCCAGGTGCAGGTCCTGTTGCTGGACGTACCCTGTTTTGCGCTGGAAGGAATCATCGCGTGCGCGTCCGTCAACTAGGATGTCGCCAGTAACAATACCTGTGGTAACGCGGTTAGCCAGGGCATCCAAGAGACTGGTTTTGCCGGCCCCTGTTACGCCCATCAGCACAGTTAGCGTTCCTGGTTTGACCCAACCGTCCACATGATCTAGAATGCGACGGGTCTCGCCCTTGATCTTGATATCGTAGCAGACATCTTTCCAGTGAAACACCGCCGTCTGCCGCAATATAGCAGCAATCTGGCCATAGTCCTCCTGAACAGCGTCACGCTTTTCAGATATATGCGCTGTCTCAGGTTCATCCTTGGAAACATTATCCTTCTTCGCGAATGCAGGAATGCTCCCACGAGGGAACACCAGTACCTCACCCTTCGACGGCATGGCACGCACATACTCACTGCTAATAATATATCCCGCCAGCGAAAAGAAAAAGAACCCCAGCAGAATACCAAAGTTTCGCCATAGATGCGAACCGTAGTACTCGTACGAAATGTTGATAAAGGCATCTCCGTCGACATATTCATGCCCTGCTATTGCGCCTTTCTGGGGGCAGATTTTTGATGCTAGAGACGCGTTCTCGTAGCCTGGACCACTGGGGACGTATTGATTGCATTTAAACTGTCTGTCGCTGAACTCATTGATCATGATGGATTCGAATGCGTACTAATAGCGGTTAATACGATCTGACAAACAATGCGGAATACGTACTCACGGCAATCGGATTGAGATAATTCAACCACCGGAACCACGGGTGCATGTCTCGGGTTGGTATGGTGAACCCCGTATAGATAACGAGTATCATCATGAAGAGTGCTGATGGGATCATAGCCACAGGTAAACTGCGAGATACGGCACCAATCCAGCGAAAGATATTCGACATGGTCAAAGTGGTCGTGATGTTGAACAAGAGGAAGACAAAAAAGTGGCCTGGGGTCCGCCGCAGATGGGTCAAAAAGTAAATGACAATGTTGAAGCCTATCCCTACGACCACTTTGGCCGGCATATCCACGATCATGGAACTAATCGCCTCCACGGACGGGTGGTATAGCGCATACTTGTTGTGCTTCTCGACAACGGGCCGTTGCTTCCACAGCGTCATGATCTCCAGCATGCTGGCGAAGGCATTGAGCAAGATAGCGAAGAATAAGAGAGCCCCGCGCGAGAAGAAACTAGCCGGCGAGTCTTCCAGGTCATAGAAGACGCTGGCAACAATGAATCCCATAATCGTGTTTCCAATCACCGAGGCCAGGGTCATGCTCGTGTCACCTTTGAGACGCAGGAAACCACGGTGCAGACAGATGTGAATCTGCTGGAAGTACGAAAGAGTGTATGGCGAGTCCTTCCGGCTGAATCTGGATTTTTCCATGCGTCGTGAAACGGAGAATTCATGCATCTTGCCCTCGCCGAGGGGGTAGTCGTTTTCAAAGACCTCGATTTCGGTAAGGAGCTGCTGGCGTTCCTCGCTTTCCCGCCATCGTGCGGCAAATTCGTCAGGGCTGCGAGGAACAAGGCGCTCGAATCCTTTGCGGACACATCGCTCGGATGGGCTTGAAAGGGAGGTCAAGAAATCGGCAGTCGTTTGTCTGTCGGGACACTCGAACCCCATCTCAGTGAAATAGCGCTTGCCATTCATAGCACTGCCAAAGTAAATCTGACGACCTTCATACAGCACGATAGCTTTGTCGAATGTGTCGTAGATGGCTTGACTAGCCTGGTATATGGCCACGATCGCTGTCGATCCACTGAATTGCGTCGAGATCCGGAGGTTTTTGACAAACTCGAGAGCCGTAGAGCTATCCAGACCACGGGTACTATTATCCCAGCACTGCAATGGGCATCCACAAAGGGTCGATTCTGCAATACTAACGCGCTTTCTTTCGCCACCAGAAACACCGCGCACCGTCTCGCTGCCCACGGGAGTGTTCAGGGTGTGAGTCAGCCCTAACACCGCCATGGTGACGTCCCGCAAATGCTCCGCATACTGGGCCCGCGTCACGCCGGGAAATCGATTTGCAGGGGCTCGAGCATTTGCCGCGAAGAGTAGTGTGTCGCCTACCGTGAGTTGGGGAAAATGCGTCTCCGTCTCGGCCTGGTAGATGACTTCGCCCCGGAAACGGCCGTGCATGTCATCCCACGAGATACCCTGATACTGAATATCGCTTCCCTCATCGACCTGTAGGCCATGGGTTTCACCAGCAACTGTCTTCAGAAATGTTGAGCAGCCACTTTAACACATCAGCCAGACGGACAAAAGACACGGAAAACAGATACCCTACCTTCCCGGTCGTCCCAGCACGACCAGCATCTCCCCGCTCCGGACGAAACCCTCAAAGTCCCGCAAGATATCAATACGCACCTTGCGCTCGCAACCCAACATCCGCTGCACCCACCCCACGCCCTTCAACCACAGATTCCCAACGTTCGTTTGGTAGTCCACCGCAGACCCATACCCAAACACATTCAGATTCCGAAATGACACCCCAGCGCTCCGCCGCGGATAGCTCTCTGGATCTCGCAAGCACACGTCCAGTATATTACTCACCCATCGGCGCGCACTGAACCGCTCCGAATGCGGATCCAGATCCGGCCGACTCGTTGGATCCAAGAACGTGTTGACCCCCCGACTATGCTCCCGTGAGACGCGCGACAAGCTGCGTGCCACCTCGACAATCCGGTCCTCGCCCTCCTCGCTGATCTCACACATAGTGCTCTCGTTGATACCGTCCGTGTTGGTGTTGGTGATGGTGTGCCAGTTGCTGTCGACGACCGGGGACGGGGGCATGTCTTGGCTGTCTCCTTTGGGCTGGTCAGCGGCGGTATGGGAGCTTTCTGTTCTGCTGGTTCCGCTATGGCGGTTGTCGGTTAGAGAATGCAGATCTTTGGTGTCTGAACCCGTGGATTCTATGCCTCTGTCTGGAGGCATGGTTCCTGGGAGAGTTGTGAGGGACGAGCTAGGTGGCATCGCAATGGACCCGAGGACGAAGAGAGCGTACAACGTGACCAGAGACGGAAAACCCCCGACGTAAAATAGACCGGCACCATCCCAAGATAAACCCTCTCGCAGCCGGAAGGCGGAAAGCCAAGGATCCGACGCTGCCCAGGACTACGCCCCATTGACAGAAAAGCGGGTATTGCCCAAAACAGCAGTGCTCCTGTCGTCAATCCTGGTGAAACCCGGTTTGTCGCGCAACAGGTGACAATCAGCAAGCAATATCCCGAAAGGGCAGTTGCTGCTGCGTGCGGTAGCGGGTCCTGATTGGCCATAGGGGACAAAGTATAAGTATGATAGGTCCACTATTCCCGAACGGAGACCCGCTCCCGCCCCGCCCGGACGTGGGGACTTCCGAGGCCTTTTAGAGGGGTTCCTTATATGGCTTAGGGTTAGGGCTGGCTGATTGGGAACTGGCCGAGCATTTCGTATTCCATACGCACTTGTCATTCTTGCTACCTAACTACTCTACTCTACTCTACTGCGGAATCCTGCATGGATACTCGGTCGGGACGCATCTAGATGTTGGTTGGGCGTCCTTAACTCAAGATGTCCTGCAGGAACCCATGTCCTCTGTTCTTCCCTCGATAGCCCCTGACCGAAGAGGAGGATGAGACTGGGGGCAAGACCTCCTCTTCGACGGCAGAAATATCAGTCGATCGTAGCACCCTGCCCGAAGCAGAAACTGCATCTGCAGCCACCCCGGTCACGAACTGCTCTCGACCCGGTCCACGACTCTGTTCCACAACAAACGCCGTCTCGAATCCAGTACGTCGGGCCTCGCCCAGGTACCGTCGCGATCCATGCGCATCATTGGCAGCGTAAAAGCGCCAGACTGCAGTCTCTGTGTCGCCGTTCCACAAGACGTACACGGTGGTCGAGCCAGAGGGGTCCCTCCGCGCCGCGATGGCGGGCTGCTCGTTCGGGAGGCCTATCCAGTTGTACCGGAAGGCACGGTAATTCTGGACACCTTCGCCTAGGAAGCCCGAGTCCATGTATGCGTGGAAAATGGGCGTGCCATCTGGTTTGTATTCCGTCACGGCGCCTTCAGAGCCCCAGTTGACCAAAGCGTTGCCGCCGGGGAAGACCTGCATACCTCCTTGTGATTTGGCCAGAAGGCCATCAGGCGGCTGGAAGGCTTGCACAATAGACGCGGTCCAGCGGGCTGTGTTTACCGTTATGATCTTGCCTTGCGAGAAGGGGTGCGTGTGGAGTTCGGATCCACGGCCGTTCTCCGTGCCGTGGGCAGCGTTGTCGAAGAGCGAGATGACCTCGTCGTTTTCGCTCTGAGCGAGGAAACGAGCATGGTGCTGGAAGCAGAAGGCTACGTTCGGGCCCAGGTCGAAATCGGACCGCTTGCCGCCCAGTCGCCAGATAATTTCGCCCGTAGTTCCGTTGACCTTGTGCACGGCGCACGCATCGCGCGCGGAGATGAGATAATCGCCATTGACATCTTTGTCGACCGAATTGATGTGGAAATAGTCCCATGCGTCGGATGAGTTGTAGCCGGAACCGGCCTGGCCGGGGTTCAGGGGAATTACGGCCTCTGTTTAATGAGTTTCTGGTCACCGCGAAAGGGGTGTCGCATAGACTTACCGTCAGGAGAGACATGCGCCAGACTCGACCATTCAAAAAGCAACTTGCCGGTCTCGATATCCAGTTCTACTCGTGTTAGGCAATGGCCGTTTTCCAGGAAGACAGATGCACATACCCTGAAAGATAGCATCCACAATCCACTGCTGCTCCGCGGACGCGCCCCAGCGACTCAAATCCACAGGCACGGGCTGATACACCTGAATGAGGGCGGTTCGCTCATCAATAATGTGAAGCTCGTGCTTGTCCATGAGCTTATGATTGCCCGCTCTTAGCTCGCGCACGGTCTCGTAATGCTGGTCCAGGAACGTCGCGTGGCCATGCCCATGTCCATACCCGGGATTATGATCACCTTCGAAGGAAAACAGGATATTCTGGCCCTTCCACCGCGCGGCTTGGAAATTCGCCGCCCAGATCGAATAGTACCCGTATCCAGACCAGACGAGTTCGCCATCGTCGCGGAAAATATAGGGTCCTTCCTGACGCGGGCCGTGACTGCCGCCGCTGCTGGGACCGCTGGGTATTCCGGAGAACGGAGCGACGAAGAGATAACCCTTCTCCACGTCCGCAGTGGCCGGGATGGTGATGTTGAGTCGCGGGGGTGCTAGGTCAGACCGGGACTTGAATTGCCAGTCGGCGGATGCCAGTGGCAGCAGGGCGGCCGTGCAGGCCAGAGCTGTGGACAGCTTCATCATTGATATCCGTTCTGGTTACATGATTAGCCTGTATCGGTGCCATGGTGTACAGCAGAGGGTACATTAACCTTAGGCTATTTTTCCACACTTGAGTCACTTGACAATATCGAGCAACGTTTAACAAAGCAAAGAAAAGAAGACAGAGGCGGTTCAAATATTTATAGTGTTCGATCATGCAATGGCCCACCTTGATTTCGTCAATCGGCATTTGGCAGCAGTACCGACAATCCCCCTCCATCGCGTCAATGGCGGGCAAAGCTTACCATGCACAACTTGCCTAATTCATGGCGCACAATATTACTGTGCGCTGAATCTTTGGTTTCAGCGGTGTGAGCCGACGTCCATTATGGATCACCACTTTGCCATGCCCCGAGCATTCATCTGGACAACATATGGCAGAGATCCGTATACAAATACCAGAGCTTAGACGCCGCATACACCCATGGTACTATACCCCCGAATACAAGCATAACCATGGCTAATACAGAATAGAGCAGGATGCATACCAATCCTCAGTGACTGAATAAACTGGGTCACTATACTAGATGTATCTACCTCATGCATCTCCGGAATATGCAGCCAGACAACATGGGTCAATATTCCGCTCTTCGGGTATCACAGACCTGAAACTAACCCCAAACCAGACACGACCCCCTCACGCTCTTAGAGTTAGCAACTTTGATGACAGCTTTGTGGGGAAAGCAGCTATCATGACGGTCGCCCCGCAAACTCTGCCCGAGAGCCGGTCAACCGTGGACATCTCTCGCCTATCTACTTCCCCCTCCGCGGTAGCTCAAATGTCGAACGAAGCTAATGGCTGATGAAGATTCCCAACCTACTAAATCTGGACGCAGGCCGCCGCCTCTCCCACCGCCAGCATCGTGTTCAGGGCCGCACTCTTCGCCGTGGGCTTCATGGCCCTGGATGCCATGTACCAGACTGCATCACGCATAACTTGGTCGTTTGCCCGCGACAATGCACTGTTCGGATCGCAGTGGTTGGGTCAGGTGCATATACCACACTCAACGAGCCGGCTCATGCGTTGGCGTTCAATGAGGTGGTTGTGCTGTTATTGGGATTGTTTACGTTTGCTTGGAGACAGGTATCCCTGTCCTGTCCCTGCCTATCCCCAGGTCGCACCTCTACAAAGCTGGCCCAAACGCTAATAGAACTATAGCGTTCAGCGCCTTCATATACACAACCGTGATTACCGCTCAGGTCTCCTTCGCCGTCCCAGCCCTCCTCCTCATCCGCCGCCGCAGCACAGATTATCTGCTCCCGAAACGCGTCTTCAGGATCTCCACGGTGCTCGCGTACACTGCTAATAGCGTGTGCGTGGTGTGGGCGGTCATTCTCACGGTGCTTTTTCCATTCCCGGCCGAGTTTCCGGTTACCGGGGGTTGAGAGGGAATATGGGGACGTCTTCCACCCAGTGGACTTTACGGAGTATCCATACGGCTATGCTGATCCTAGACAGATTACACCTCTGTCGGCTTGGCCGCGGTCTTCCTCCTAGGACTCGGGAACTGGTTCGTCCAAGCGCGACGAAATTCTATCACGGCCCGACAATGAGTAACTTCCACTAAACGCAAACACTAGGAGGTCCATAGGTTGGAATAGGGCTATTGCGTAGGTGCTTGGTATCATATCGGGAATTGGTACTGGGGTAGTAGGGCTATCTAATAGATGGGCTCTGGGGAGCAACTGTACCAGATATCTGCATACCTGGCCTACACTACTTATTCCCTCCTCAGTACCGTGGCAAATGAGATGCGGAGACTAGTAATCGGTAGTTTTCATAAGCGAGACAAATAAGGAATAAAGAGACAAGAACAAATGAAATCGACCATTGAACGCGCCGTATGGTTGAGCACCTATCCATCGATACACCCACGTCCATGATTTTGCCACCTGTCGCATATGTCCAGCGTCCAGTATGTACGTATACCCTTAGTATATGTATGATTCTCGTGGTCCACAGCGGCAGGCGAAAAGAGAGACATGGGGAATGTCATCATCATAGCCCCAGCTATCCGGTCTAACACATTTCGCAGCACTCGATGCAATCGAAGCAACATTCGCACGATTCCTCACACAGGAAGCAGCAGCACAGGGTTGCCAAACTAACACCTCTCGTTAGTCATTTATCCTCTCTCGTCCACCTGGACAGAGGATGGAACTCACCAAGCACCAAGACATCCATGGCTCTTCTTCTCCTGCGGCGGCGGCTGCTGGTACTGCATCTGCTGCTGTAGGTATATATGCGTTAATATGCGAAAGGAGCGGTGACAGAAAGCGAAGCGACGCGACGCGATTAACTAGCCGGACGACGACTTACCGGAGGCGGGTACTGCGGGTAGCCACCCTGCGGTGGGTAGCCCTGGGGCGGGTAGCCGCCTTGAGGAGGGTATCTAATGATAATAGGTAGGTTAGCAGGGCTGTTTTTCATAGTCGCGCAAATTTCTTCCTCTTGCGGTCTGCTGCGCTGTAATGCCCACGCGACAGCAGCGACACCATCGCGACAGCGGTATCGCGATGACAGCTAACAATCCACCAGACAAAAGAGGGAAAAACAAAAGGAATGGGAGACTCACGCCTGAGGCGGCGGGGGAGGTCCAGCGTAGTACTGTCCAGAGCTCATGGTGCCGGTGTTAAGTGTAGATGGGCGTAGGTAGAACTGCGACGACGGTCAGAATCAAAACCCAGCAGGTCGCAAAGGAAACGGAAGGGCCAATAGACGCGCACCCGAGAAACGCCAAGTGTTCAGGATCGATAATCGCACGAGCAGGACCACCGGGTTAAGTAGAGTATGGGGAGGAGTCTGGAGAGGTGGACAAGAGACAGAGAAAGGGGAAGACAAGGGATATTTTGATGCCCGTGACTAGTCCGCTTCGGGCGGCATTTTTATTACGGCGATGGACCATGGATCTGCCTTGGCTCGATTATCGCTGGATTTGCCTCGTATTCTGTCGGAGAAAGACTCTACTCTGCACAAAGTACATTGGTGTCTATCTTTGTCTACGACAGTCATCTATCGACCTATGCCTCTATCTCTATTTCGTCTGCCCCTGCCTGTGTCTCGTCTCTGTCAGTAAGTTTTACCCGATAATATCGGTATTACGCGCACCGCCACAGTCCAGCCCTACGGTACTCAGCCACCATCCCCACCAAGGCCGCCTCCTGATTGGCCATCCGTAACCCCTCACCCGGACCAACAGGACCGAATCACCAAAATAGAATAGTGCCGAAAGGCGACCCGGCCAACTCATCACAGCTCTGATTCGATGCTTCGGCCAATCATGGGGACATTTTATGGGTCCAGCGAAGTCCGGCACGCCCGAGCCCGATACACCAGCCACGACCGCCACTCACCGCCTCCGAATGGCTGCTGCCTGCACTGGAGAAAGAAACTCTGATTTGTCATCTGTTGGGTAAGCATCTCGGTCCAGGGAGAAACTCTACTCCGTACCTATCTAGGGTAGAAGGTCTGGTAGAGAAGAACTTGGTTCAATGAGTGGTATGTTGCAGTTGTAGTTGTGGCTGTGGTTTCTTTCTGTCTGGTATCTTATGTCCCAGGTCCATAGAAGTAGAGCAATAGATAGAGCAAGGTGGCTGAGATCAATTACAGTCGCTTTCATCAATTTGATAGATTTCCCAACTTCTGAACGAGTCTGGTTCTGCTCATAACCCATCCGGTCGTGACTGTCTTCCCGACAGGGCTGCTGGTCGTTAATCTGAAAGAGTAGAGAAGAGAATAATGTTAAAAATAGAAAGATGAAGAAGAAAAGGAGAAAAGAAGTCTCGCGAGAGACGAACGAGTATTAAGGTAGAGCTCAGCCCATGGAGAAAGAAAAAAAGAAAAAAGAAAAAAAGAGAAAAAAAAGAAATAAATAAAAGAATAGAGAAGAAAAAGAATATAAACCAGATGCAAGTGTTCTTGAAGAGATAATCAAGATGAAAAAAAAATGAAGATGAAGTGTAGAAGAATATAAGAAGAAAAGGTTCAAGGAATAAAAAATAAAGGATGAAAAGTAAGGTGAGGGAAAGCTAAGAAGAATGAAGAAAGATATATAAGAATAGAGAAGATGATCAAATAGCAACCGACTCCATGTCGGTGGGGAACGGAGCACCAAAATAAAGCGGAGCTTCCATCGATAGATCCGAATTCATCGGCATTGCAGTTGTCATCATCAGGGTCGAATCAAACCCCAGCGGCGGAACTATATCCTCGTCCGTAGGCATCGAAATCTCGTTGAGCATCCCATCATCGTCAGCAGTCGCTGGCGGAGCAGAGGTCAGATCACAGTTCAGACCATCCGCTTCGACATAGTTCTGGGCATTCTCAACGACGAACTCATCCCGCTGCTCCATCCAGTGTTTGAGGATGTCCATGGGTGGATGATTTCCGCCGCCCTTGCCGCCGCGCTTCTCACTGTCTTTCCCACGTCCGCCCCGACCTCGCTGGCAGGGGTTGAAGTGTGTGCGACGGAGATGTGCGGCAGCGTTGTAGTTGGCGCCGTAACGCTTGCCGTTGCGACAGGCCTTGCAGTTGGCCAAAAAGCTCTTGTCAGGCGAGATGTCAACGCAGATCCACACCTTGCGAACCGCAGCATGCACTCGCTCCATGTGTCGGCGCAGCTCATGGTCCCCATGGAATCCATCGGGATGGTCATTGCACATCGTACAGTACGTCTTCGGACGAGGAGGTCGCTGGATCGAGGCCTTGGGGATGGCAGCCACTTCCTTGGCGGTCCCATCCGAAGAGGAGATGCGGACCATCTTGTGTTGTTGCTGGGGAAGCTGTTGCTGTTGTTCGGCTAGTTTAGGAATGGAGCCGTCCTGACACTCGAGCTTGGGAGCGATAGGACGAGCACCTTGCATAACTTGTTCTTGTGCTCGTCGCGCAGCCCGCGACTGGGAGGCGTCGCTTTCGGTCGACATGGAAGGTTTCATTTCCGCTGCTGAAGTAGCTTCTGTAGCAGGAAGTTCGAAAGGTGCAGCAAAGGCGGAGGGAGCTGAGGTGGAAAAGCCGAGCTGCTCGGAAGGATGATCCCCGAAAGGATAGCACGGGATGGTAATATTTGCAGGGGAAGTCGAGACGCCAAAATTGAAGTCAGGGTCGAGATTTGAACCAGACGAATCGAATCGCATCATGCCCAGCCCACCGCAGAGCAAGTCAGTGGTATTTGTCCTGGCCATCTCAACGGACACCCCAGGAGCAGCAACCGATTGCTCTGGAATTGAAGTATCAGCCAATCGACCCAGATCTGTGAATACCGGAGGCGGCCCTTGAAGGTGCTCCTGGCGTTGCTGCTCAGCAGACGAATCCGCCAAAAGGGCCTGGGACAAGGCAGAAACACCACTGGACCGCTGAACATTGCCCAGATGCTGCTTAGTGTATTCGGCAGGTGAATACTCGTTGACCTGATCGAGACGGTGCTGGGTTCCAGAGGCTGAATGATGGGTTCCTGGAGCGGAAGAGGCCACCGCACGGTTCGAAGCAGGAGCCTGCACACTCTGCGAGCGAGCCATGGCGGTATGGTTTGATCCGGGCAGACCGGGTAGCGATGGACGGTGGCAATAATGATAGTGACTGCTGTCCCTCCGAGAAGAAATCGATCTGCGCATGGACCGGATGGACGGCACTGGGGTCGAGGTCTCGTGGGTCAAGTCAATGGTCACCGGGGGATCCGGATTCTGCCAAATGTCAATCCACAAAGTCTGCTGACGGGATGACTGGATGGAACATATAAAGAAAGGGAGGAGAATTTCGCGACAGCAATGGATGCAACGGAAGAGGTGCAAGGCGCAGAAAAGGCAGTAGTGCTAGGAGGCGGAAGGATGACCAGGATGACATACGGTGGCACGACGCTTCGCAAGCGGCAGACCAGAACCAGGAATTATCCGAGGGGTATCCTGTCGACGTCTTTTTCCCGACATAGACAGAAAGCCAGCATTTTCGGGATCCAGGAAGCCCGGGTTTGGGGCCGAATGGGCAACTTCGCAGGCGGGGTTGGCGGCGGAAGAGGAAGGTAGGAACTGGCTGAGACGTTGGCTCCAGAGCTGATTGCGATGCGATTCCGGCAGATGAGCGTGCTGATCCATGAAGACATCCCGAAACCCAGAAATGGCCCTCGTGAAGAGGGCATCGTCGTCCATGGGGATAGACATGATGGAGCGGGATGGAGATCCCGATAGATGGACCGTCCGGGCTGTTATCAGTCGGGAGATGAGGGATAGAACGGAGTAGTCTATTCTGGTCAGAAAGGCATTCAGGACGAGGAAGGATACGGACTGACTGGATGTTGCAATACACGGAGCAAGAGGAGTTGTATTGGACAAGAATAGAGACCAAGGAGATGGATATAGAGAAAGAACGGTGCTAGATGAATAGACAGATGAGCTGAGATGGTGATGGGAAGGAAATAGGGTCAAGACGAGTACGAGGGGGGGGTCAATAAATAAGAAAGAGTGGAAGTGTGAAGACTAAAAGAAGAAAGGTGCCTGAAGAGATGAGGAAGAAACGGAGGAGGGAAGATGAGGTTGAAAAATGTATACCGGCCCGAAGTGGTATAGCGGGCAGCGATGAGAATGAATCATCATAACGGGCATATCCAGACAAACAACAGCGGAAGGATAATATGAATAAACAGCCAAGATAACGATACGACAGTCTGGACCTTCTCTTTGCATCTGACCTACTAGACCACAACCGGCAGGGATCGGAGGTTGAAACGACCACCAACTGGCCGGCGAAGTGAGGCGGCGAATCGAAGGACGGATTATTCAGCGGGTGCCCAGCGCGTACAGCGGTATATTCAGGCAGGAGGGAGTCGCAGTGGATGGAGTCGTATGGACAAATAGAGAGCGTCCATGGGGGTCGTCGACTCGGCGTCTGCCACGTCTCCTCAGGGTCTCCATCTGACAGTCGTCAGGTAGACATGCTCCGACGGTAGCACTCGGGACGAACCCGCGTGGCCCCTGAGGGGGTGTTCCATGGTTCTGATCCATGTGATGGCATACAGAGCAGTGACGCTCCGTACTCCGTAGGTGATTATCGTTGTGCACGTAGTACGGGAGTATTCTGCAGAACATGATGTCGTGGTACTGGGAGACGTAGGAGGGGCCTTCTGGCTGTCACGTGCTTATCACGTGATATAGTGCCCAATGGCGCAGTCCGGGCCGAGAGACGATAACCAACCAACCATCCACTGTCTAACAAGTAATCAATACAACTACAGAGTAATTACTTCGTACTCCGGAGTACCATCCACTCCGACAGAATAATTCTCATACCGTTGTTTCATGACGACTCGCCGTGGACCATCACCGGCCAGTTACCGCCAGTTGACAAGTCACCGCTTCTTTGCACCGACAGTATAAATCCTGCAAGTACTTTTCTTTTCGGCCCCTGAGACTTGGCCCTCGGATTACGGAGGGTTGGTTACGGAGCAGAACTCTGTTGGATAATATTGGAATGGTACGGGAGGAAAGCCAGTTCGTCCTAGTCATCATCTTCCACCGTTGTCGATCCACCTTCTAGTGGGATGTTCCTGGATCCTGACTCGTATTGGCCAGTGCAGTATACTATCCAGTAGTACCCCATAGTTGGACATGTGCTATTTTTACGCGACAACGGCCACCAACATAACCTAGTACGTAGTGGCCAGGCCGGAGCCCTCTGGACGAAACATTTCTCCGTAATACTCCACAGTCCATCCTACTATACAATACTCCCAGGAGACTATCGCCCAGGATAGGAACTGACCTCACCAATCCCATCAGCTACCCTGAACGAAACGACTTCAGGTAGATCTCTATCGGGAGTTCCCCTTCAAGCCAGATGCAGCCCCTGATAACCCCTCTGTGATTGGTCCGGTCCACCGTCCAGTCTCCAGTCCACTGTCCATCGGATCAGCGTGACTCAGAACATGGATGATCCTCCGGACTGGACGGGACCCGGGCATACAGTATCCCCTCCACCTGAATGCCATGAACTGAACCTCGTGTTGTCAGACGGGTGGATGCAGTATACAGTGTCGTATCCGCACAGCTGACGAGGCCACTGACCACCATTTCCTTGAATCCTGGTATCATACTTCTTATCACGGGGTACTACCGGAGTCTGTCCACCACCGACATGTGCTGCCATTACATACCTAACAAAGTTCAGAGTTTGTTATTCATCTATCCAGCTGGAGGGGCAGTGCTCTGTTGGACTGTCGGAGTCGATGCCCGACATTTATGACTGAATGCTATCGAAGGATGGATGACCCTGTGAGATTTGACCGACCGAGATAGACTGTGCTGCGCTCTTGGGCCGTGAAGCGACCCTTGTCTAGTCTTGGTGTCTCGCATCGCCTAACGGAGGTTGTCCTTTGTATCTACATCAGTGCATAACGCGACTGCAAAAGATCGAGGATAGTTCTGGTTGGCATAGCAAAGTGCACTCCGTACGTCATAAGGAGTCACTTTTGTCACTGTAATGGTTCGGTATGGCACTACTCCGTACTGACCTACATTTCTGCGGCAACCTCGAGACCTTCCCTTTCCGTCGTCTGTCACGGTGTTGCTCCGTAGGAGTCTGTATCGGTAGTGTAATGTACGAAGGATCTACCACTAAGTAGTGTAGGCAATGAGGGAGAATATGAGGTAGATGGCCCTTCCGTATATTTCGAGACTGATCGTTGGTTTTGTAAAAGAAGACCGTCTTTGTGCTCGGCACGTGACTACCAGGTTAGTCTAAACCCCTTCGGGGTTAGTACACATGGAGCCCGAGATATCTGGCCCGGAGGGTTTGTGATCCTAACACATGTCTACTTGAAACCATAAATTTGACCTGATAGAGCCCGACATGCTCATTGAATAGTACATAATTGCCTAATATGTCAATTTTGCAGACATAAAATCACCGCAGAGTAATTGGCCGGTGTGCTAAAAAAATAATATTCAGACATCTATGTAGCGGATCTCTACGTTCAACATCTTCATCATCTACTGCTACTGCAATCATCAATCAATCTAGCATTCGTTGCTATATTTCACCTTCTACATCAGTGGAAGTTTAGAGATACTGGGATGAGCAAGGCGAGTCTTATATCAATCAGAAACTGGGCTCCCGAGCACGCCAACGCCCTTCACGCGCATCGATTCGACGAAATTCCCCGGAGAAATTCTTTCAAGGACATATGCTGGACGATAACTATAAAGGTATGTCCCACAGAATCAAATGGCCTTTCAGGCTTTCCCCGGTAATCAAGCAGTTAGTTTACTCAGAGCTTCGTGAGCATCTCAAGTCTTCTCGCAAAGGCATCAGAGAGGGACTAGCTGTTCTTGACAAGGTGCTACAGGGAAACAAACCTCGCGCTTTAACCTTTCTGTTAGCTCAAGATACCGCTAGACCACCAAAATGATCAGGGCCATTAAGTGGTCATTGAAAGTATTTCAAGTATCCCCTATGTCAGCAGTTTCTGCTGCCGCTACGACAGGACAGGCGGAAGATGAGGACAAAGACAATGAGGTGGGTGCAAATGACAAGATGGATGGACAAAATAAGAAGGATGGTACCGAGGAAAAGGAGTCTACTATCAACAGCTGTGCAACCAGATCGTCATACAGGAACCAACGGGAGATACTCTCTGAGTTGGCACTCCAGGAATTTTTCACAACCATCCTGTGAGGCCATGTTTGCTTCGTCAGCAGCAGCAGGTACACGGGAATATGGGGATTCAGAAGTTGCTGTCGTCATGCTTCAGGATTACCAATAGGGTACAAGACACAGAATAGATTGTATACATTACTACCACGTGTGTATGCAGTTCAAAGACTATTTGTCCAGTGTGTGAAATATTGCATGGCGGGTGCAGGAGCTGATCCCGGTTTGAGTCACTAAGGTCACTGAGACTGCCAGAGTGATCCGGGGGCTGCCTGAGCGGTCAGTGCGTGCTCACTGAGCGCTCAGGGAGTGATCTAAAGAGCCCCAGGATCACTCATGTGCTGCCCTCGTCCTCAACAATGTGGCAGTGCCCGCATCGGGCAAGCAGGCGGAATATGCAACATGGTGTTCAAGATGCATCAGCATGACTGGCTCTCGCCATTTTGCTGCCCGGGGTTGTCACTTCAATCTCCGACAACTAATCTAATATATGAGGTGTGACAGAACCCGGGCATTCTCTGGCAAAGTCAATTCCGCACGTACATACTCGTACAGCGTATTACGCACAGTCAAACTTGCTATTACTGACTCCTATTATTGGAAGAGCAAATGCAGCGAGCTTTAATGACCATGACGCAGGCCAAGTACCGCAGTGTCATACGTGACATCGCCAATACTTGTATGCCTCTTATCTCTGCGGCTAATTATTACACTTCTGCCGGAGGCTGAATTAGCTCACTTCATTTCCGACCTTCAACCTTCGCAATAGCCAGTACAACCCTGACTCGTTCGTTCATGTCCGAAAGGTTTCTATACGGAGTAGTATACGAGGTCGGCTGGTTCCACTGTTCTGGAAGACTTCCAGAAGCCCGCAGCAGCATATGGATAGAGTTAAATGTACTCCGGAGTACAAGTACAGAGTAAGATGGATATAGTCTATCCTGTACTACGTACAGGATAGACTACTTGATATCAACATGACGACTCTCTTTTAGCTCTTTTCTTCAATGATACCGCACTACCTATTCTCCGTGCAAAACCATGGCTCTCTGCATTTCCACTCTCCACGGCGCGCAAACCGGACCAGCCTGCTGGAACAGGGTGGAAGCATCCGCCTGACGTCAATTGCCACTGTCCACGCAGTTTATAAGAATGAGATCTTCTACCTTCCTCTCCTGACAGCACTAGCCCTATTTTAGAGAAAACTGAGATCGCACTCAGTTGTTCGATATTCCTTGATGGTTAATAGCACCACGTGACTGCGCGTGGAGAGACTGGCGGGACAGCAGCCACGTCATAGGCTCTTCTTTTCCTCCTTTTTCCTTTTTTCTCCCGCACTACGGAGAACGCCCCGATTTCAACGCTCGACATTGTAATCCCTCGTCTGTCTGCATGAACAGCCTTCTTCCCTTATTTTCTGGCTATTTGACAACATGACCGACAATACCCTCTACCTCTACACCTCCCTGACCGCAGGGTCCTCTCATATCGTCACCGCCACCGCCCGTCTCGAGACCATCCTCAAGGCCAACAAGCTCCCCTTTCAAGCCATCGATGTCGCCACTGATGATCATTCCCGGAAGCTCTGGGGTCGTCGTTCTAGGGGTCGCAAGTTACCGGGCTTGGTGAAGGGTGGGATGATTGTTGGTGTACGTACAATTCACGATCTAGAGGGCGTGTGTTGTGATGGATGAGCGCAGCTAACAAGCCTTCAGGATTTAGAGCAAATCGAAGAATGGAACGAATTCGGTGAGCTGAGGATGCAGGTTGACAACGTGCAAGCGCTGGATAGTTTCGCGGATCTTGCAGGGGAAACGCCTAGCAGTTCGGCGGCGGGGACCCCGGCCACAGAGAATGTGCCGGCAGTAACGCCTACAACACAACCCTCCGCAGCCCCGAAACAAAGCACCATCAAGATCCAAAACCCGCCGTCGAGACAGAACAGCAAGGATGACTCGATTTCGCTCGCCATGCGCCAGGCCGGCGAGGAGGCTGCGTCCAAGGCCAAGGAAAACAAAACCAACCCTGATCAAACTACTACTTCTACTACCGCCACTGCTGCTTCTGCTTCTGCTTCCGAGGCAGGTCCCAGTGAGCCATCCACAACCACATCCACAGCCCCCACGGCTGGACAAGGGGAAGAAAGTGTACGTCGGAAATCGATCATTGGCGAGATCGCGGGGGAAGTCAAGCGGCCCAGACTGGTGCCCGAGAACGCCGCGGAGTCTTCTGCCAACCTGCGTGCTGATAATCCTAAAGCTTTAAGGGAACACCATCGCACCTCGATCGTGTCGGCCACCTCCAGTGAGGAGCGCGAGCAGGTCGCGCGGGATCTGCGTAAGTCCATCTCCGGTGGGAATGAGGAAATGCTCGGATCGTTACGAGACAGCCATGCCGGTGGCGTTAAGGATAACAACGGTCAAGAGGTCAGGACGTTTGAGACCATTCCGCAGGATCCATTTGAGGAGTAGTAGAGAACAAATGGCAGACGTGTGGTTACGAGTTGACGAGACTATGATCATGCATTGTTGCTGTATGTTAATCAGATACCAACCGTTTATTTCACCCCAGACATGTCATGTAGGTTTCTACTGATCGTAGTTCTCACCCACTCTTCAATGAGCCTGGGGCATGCCACTGCAAGCTGGACTGGTCGTCCATTACCGGCCCTAAGAGGATTAGTGAACATAATATGCTTGCGAAGCCAGCACTGCTCAAGTCTATAAGAGGAACAAGGATTGGGCAGGGGTATTAGATTATTAACAGAGAAAGAAATGTGACATGCAAAACCCCGCAAAGTAATAAATAGAGGAGAAGCCACCCAAGTATATGTAAAAAAATTATAGTATATAATTATCTCAATACGCCTGCATATTAAACGCATCAACATCCATCACTCGTAACCTCGTCTGCATCTATATACTCATTTGCTGTATCCCGAAATAGAACGCAACCTGTATTCGACACCATATCCCTGTGTTTTGATTTGGAGCAGAAAAAGAACAAAGCACGATCAAAGAGCAGCCTTCCGGTTCTTATTCACTGTCTCGCGCAGCTTCTCAATCACATCGGCCGGGTTCTCTGCGCCGAAGACCGCCGAGCCCGCGACAATCACGTTAGCGCCAGCTTCGGCGGCTTGGTCGATTGTGCCGAGTCCCAGCCCGCCGTCGACTTCGATGTTCAGATTGGGATACCGTTCGCGCAGGGCCTGCACCTTGGGCAATTCAGAGGCCATGAATTTCTGTCCGCCGAATCCGGGGTACACGGTCATGATCAGGACCATCTACCGCTCGTCAGTCAGCCGCACATCGCCACGTCATGATGTCACCTGGATTAGATGCAGACTCACATCCGGACGCTCCTTGTCATCCTTTGTTGCCAGGATATCCCACAGCACATCGACCGAGGTATCAGGCTTGATGGCAATACCGGCCTGCATACCCTCGTCGTGGATAAATCGGATGAGTTCGCGCGGGCTTGTCGGACGGGTCGTCTGGTCGGTGGGTTCAGTGGCCGCGACGGAATTGACGGCTGCTTCGTAGTGGAAGCAGTAGAGGTCGCATCCGGCTTTCTTGAAGTCCCTAACCCATCTATGCGGCTAACAATGCGCGCGCGCATTAGTTCCGGTATTTGCATGCAGCAAGGATCGAAATTCAGGCATGGAAAGCGAGACACTGCCCAATGCCTTCGTCCATGAAAGCAAACGTACCTCCATAATCATCATATGGCAGTCAAAAGTGCCCTTGCCATGGGCCTCCGTCGGCCGGTCGACATGCGGGCGGATCTTGGTGACTACGGGAGCTCCAAAGGTGATATTTGGAACGAAATGGCCGTCCATGATGTCAACATGAAGCCAATCAGACCCCTGCTTCATCTTATCCGAGCATTCCTGGCCGAGAACCGCAAAGTCGGCGCTGAGAATAGACGGAGCGATAATGGCGGAGGGACACATGGTGGGACTGACGAAGTTGGTATAGGCACGGATGGAACCGGTAGCACGCGGATCAGGAGGATAGCGATAAATTGGCTGACCACAAGTCAACTGAGAAGAGGTGGTAGCAGCAGTAGTGGCTCAATGATTATATAGGAAGAAGGTAAGATGATGCTGAGGCAGTGGACTCTTTATTATGGATGCGGCGTTGACATCAGTCGGATGGCCCGATTGGGAAACCAGCGGTGGACGATAAGGGTTAGGGTTGGCGCAGTATCACGTGGAATGAAGGGGGACGGCCCAAGCTCCTCCACCAATAATATATGCCTGTCCCTCTCATCATTCACCATTTGGCATTTCAATACACTCTGTATATTTCCAGGCCAGTACGTGGGAATCGTGTGTGCGAGGCGACCGGAAATGCAACTTTGAGTCATAGCGCAGCGTCGGTTATCGCTTTTTGGAAATCCGGAGTAGCCGTGGCGCATACTCCGCCGACACTCATCGAGTTATCCCGAGCAGCATCAGCCGTGTAATGTCCGAATCCATAGTTTACACTTTACCGGAAAGTACTCTAGTTTATGATGCTTGATGCTGGGATGGATGAAATGACGGGTTTGGATGAAGGGATGAGCTTTATAGGGCGCGGTCATGTGACCAGACCGAGTCCGCTGCCATTCTGCGCGCTCAACTACATTCACCCGGCATCTCAAGGAAAGACCTCTGCATATCCCCAGTCCAGTAGGATCTATGGGAACTGTGAGAGACGACCGGAAAATGCCGTGGAATCATGGCACAGAGTCGGTTATCCGGACTGTGACGAGAAGTGCAGAGTATGATGAGAGACCCAGTGGCCGGGCCTATTAAGTATCGGCAGCCTGCGTCTTGACCTGTGCTAACTGTGATGATGCAGTAATACTAGTAGTCCATTGCAGGACAGAAATAGCAAGCTGAACGTACCTTTTATCAGTCTCCGATCTAAACATAGCATCCGGCGCCTATGCTCGGCCAATCATGGTCCGTTCACATCTTTAGCGCTTCTGCCAGCCTACGAGGTGGGCGTGATTGGCATTTTCCTCTGAAGAACGGCTTTTCCAGCGAAGCGCTGGGCTTCTTGTCACCAATGATAGTGTCGGTCCGAAGCTCTATGCCCGCTAGTTCTGCAGCAAATTGGGTCTGGCACCAACAATGAGTGTGGCCTGAAATTGGTCCCCGGCTGTATTTATCAGAGCCGTTGCGCTCTGCACGAACTGCGGTTCTTCACCTTTTTCGTTATTGATTTTATACTTTCTTTGTTCAAGCCGTAAGCTCTGGTAGCTAGGCAGTTTTGCTTTGTGTTAGTTATTAATTTTCACTGCGTTTGCTTTGACGACTTGACGACCTTGTCTCCCGTGGATCGGGTTGATGCTATCGAGATACCCTTACATTGTTTTTATTACGACCGCAGATTGATTAATTCATTTACGCTTTTACGATCATGGCGACATCGAGATACCCACCCCTCCGGCAGGCCCGGGGGACCAAGTTGAACACCATCGTCGAGGAGAGGGAGTCTCAATACTCCAAGTCGGACGATGGTCTGGAGGAGAGATCTCCCTTGACATCGCCCAGTCCGCCACAGCTGAAGCTTCAGACCACCGGTTTGTACTCGGTCTCTAAACAGCAGCGTGCCCCCTCTCCTCTGTCCGCCGAAACCGTTTCCTCGTGCTCAGATACGGAATGGCAGTATCAGATGCAGGGCCTGGATGAGCTGTATGATGCTACTGACGATGAGTCGGAGCTGAGCGATGATAGTATGTGTTCACAGCCGGCCAGCGCAGTGACACCAGTCAACACTGTGGATGCGACTACCTCGCCTATTTCTCAGAAGCGGTGCTGCAATCTCACCATTCCATCGCATACGTCGTTCCCTATGCAGCCTAACAAGAGCTCTCCTGTCCCACCAACGCCTCCTCCGAAGATTCCAGTATCGCCAGCGGCGTTGTCGAGACTCGGCCGTGCAGTGCCAGCCGTGCATGCGCCTCCTTCACTCGATGGCAGCGTATCATCCGACCAGGTATCGAGCGCCAGTTCTCCAGCAACTCCAGACCTTCTACCCGTGCCCAACAATGACTGGAGTGCCGAAGAGGTGCCTTTACAGCTGGATTTGCACTCGGAAAATGAGCAAGGCACCACCGGCTTTGATCTGGATGCTGGTACAGATTCGCAAAATGTCGAAATCGCGATCGACGATGCCGATGAGGATTGGCACCATGTCTTGGGAAGCTTCCCTGCCGCCCCCTCATGGGCGCACCGTCACTCGTCAACTCCATCCTCTCTCGAATTGGATGCGGAACCGGCTCGTGAACCGACCCCGTGTGATAGAGGCATTGACCTTCCCGAAGGCGCGTTGGACATACTGAGACATATCCCACTGGACGGGACACCAGAACCCTGGTCGGAAACATCGGAGGAGCATGAGGAGATGTGGCAGGTCGACCCATCCGGGAGCGTACACAGCGAAGATGCCACGCCCGCCTCCGCTTTGTCGGGATACAGCTTCAGCAGCCTAAGTATACCATCGCCTGGCGGCTTTTTCGCGACCCTGACCCCTCGTGCTCGCCATACATGGTCTCTACCCACGACAGACTCCCATCCGACGTCAACCACAGCAGCGGAATTTTACAACCTGCCGTTCGGAAGGCGTGGCGATGGAGAAATTGTTGAGCATATTATTGAATGCCCTGAGCGGCTGTCGGCGGAAGAAGGGGAGTTGACTGCTGTACCAACACTGGATGGACCACCTACCGCTGTCCGAGTCCCCCCTAAGATAGCGTCATCTGTCGAGCAAGACAGCCCCCTGAGCCCAGAGGCAGATGTTGTGAACGAGATTCCTGGCGCTGCTACTTTCTCTTCGAACTATGAATATGACGAAAACTACCACAAAGAGTTGCAGAGGAAAGCGCTCGCGAGCTTTGACCGGACAAGCGTTTGGCTGGCAGCGCAGGACTCATACCTAGCTGCTCTTTGTGAGACGAACCCAGTCAACTCGACGAAAAGCGAGAACCGTCAAGTCCAGGAAGCCGCTGGCGACAAGAAGCCAGGGCGTGGGTCTTTGGAGAGCAACCGTGAGAAGACCATACAGCTTCCCGAGGCGACTAGCTCTCAGCCCTCCGCCACAGCCAGTAAGGATTCTATCTATTGGCGGGGATTCCAATTTCTCCGCCAATACTCAGGCCAGCAGGACAGCTTTGTGCATCGCAACATGCGCTTCGACGCCATCCAATCCAACCGATTGGGTTTGACAAAACTACACAGCAGTCGATTGTCCGGGCATTACGAATTAGCCCACCATGAGCGGCCCGGCTACAAGGGGCCCTTTTCGAAGGCCCCACGCAATTCGACTCTCGAGTCCACCCTGGCCGAGAAAGCTCAGTTTTCGCTCTTGGAGAAGGAGCAGTTGGTGCTTGCGCAGATTCGACAGTCCCTGTGGGCCATGGATGCCCTGCGGTATCTGAACGGCGGTCATCTACTTGTGAGCCCTGCCTCGAGACGACTCTCGAAGTCTGCCCAGCATAATGAGAACCGTCGCGTGAGGGTCTTGGACCTGGGAGGCCATGCCTCATGCGAATGGGGTTGGTACCTTGCTCATGATAACCCGAATGCCTCGGTCTACACGGTATTTACCCAACAGCAAAAAGTGAACCCGGGGATCAAAGGCCCAGCCAACCACCACCAAGTCTCAGTCCAACATCTGTGGAAACTTCCCTTTGGCAATAACAAGTTTGACGTGATCTCCGTGCGCTCGCTCCCCGCGCTCCTCAAGACAGAGAAACCAGCCGGCCAAGATAAAGATGAATACGACCTCTGTCTTCAGGAATGCTACCGCTGTCTTAAGCCAGGCGGATACCTTGAATTCTTCGCCATGGACGCAGAGATTGCGCGCGCCGGCTCCCTGGCATCCGCGACGTCGGTCGAATTCGCATTCAACCTGAAAATCAGAGGCTACGATGCATCCCCGACTAAGAACTTCCTCTCTCGTCTCCGTAAGGCAGACCTGATCGGGGTCAAACGCGCCTGGATGTTTCTGCCTATGGGTGTTGAGCCGGTGAAGCATCAACCACCATCATCATCCGAGCACGTCGCGTCAGACCACATTATCAAGCAATATAAAGAATACGAACCCGTGGGCGACACATCGGTGGCAAGTACAGCCGACGTCGCCAGCGTGACGGGCTTGTTTGGCGGGTGGATGTGGGAGCAGTGGCTTCTGAAATTGCAGATGGAGATGGGTCGTGATGCAGACCGGTTGCTGGAAGGTATTGGGGGTGTTTTCGATGAGGGAAGAAAGAAGGGTGCAGGCTGGACCTGCTTGTCTGGTTGGGCGATGAAGCCGAAGACGACGGCGAACCGCAAGAAGTAGAATCGCTCCCACGGGTTTGGGAGGGGTTGATTACCCTCGTTTGCATGTTGTATATATAATCTTATATGAGATATCTAGTCTCCCGGTGAGAATAATGTAATGGATCATCAGGCTTATGCCTGGTATATATATATGTCTGTGCGTCTCCAGCATTATCTGCGAGCGAACCTATAACGGACGCCGCTTTTACGAGGGATACTACATGATTATCCCTGAGAAATCTGCTTTCTACCCAAGAAGCAATCCATTCGAAATACACATTATCATTCAACTTCGCTTGGAGAAGACAGCAACAATGGCTGTTGCTTCCTCAACGCAAAAGCAAAAGGGGCCGACAAGAGCGAGGCTGGTTGGAACCTACATCAAAGTTGAAATTACGATCCTCTTGTTCAATCAAGTTCACCAAAAGGAGGATGGATGTCCAAAGAAGTTGTGGCAGGACTTCTATAAAAACTAAAAGAGATGTCACAGCCTCACTGTCCTCATATTGTACCTACTGATCTAGTTCACCAGCTCTGAGCTCCATGGGATGTGGGACGCCGGCCAGTTTGCCCTGCGGCCCTTGGACTATAACGACAACAAAACTGAGTTGCAAGTAGAATGGTATTGGCAGGCCTGCAAGATCACAGCTTTCATGACCTTGTTCCGCTGACAGTACCAGCGGACCCTTCTATCTCACCTTCTTCCCCGCGATCGCATGCCATGGACAGTGACTAGTCGGGGGTCTCCTCCGCAACGACTGGTCCCTCGCCTATCAAGAACCGGTATCAAATCATGCTCAATTCGGCCAGCCATAGATTGGCGAGAGCTCCGGGAATCAGTGGCGGGTGTTTGTGGGTATGTGAGCTTACTATGTCTTTTTTATTGCGGTATTGTTATGAGTATCGGGTGGTGTGAGTGTATATGCCTTAAGGGAGTCCGGCAAGTGGTCCTTTGTTATCAGGCCTAGCTTGAAGCGAGTTAACTCAGAGTGAAGTTTAGAAAATAGTATCTTTATTGATATGAACATTTAGGAAATTCCAAGCAACCTAAGTCTGCCAAATCTTGAAAAGGAACTATTCACTGGCAAATCCACCAAGAGAAATATATCTAGAATGGCTAGAATCTTGCTACACAGTCAATGCCCTACCGCAATTAGCATAATAGGGGTCTGATCCATAATATTATATGCATGCCTTAGTGTTCTGTCAAGCAGAAGGATGCAATGCTAAAAAATCGATATAATGACACGGACAAGTGGTAGAAACATGGACGAATGAACTAAAATGAAAACAAACAAAACACCAGGATCTGTGAGCCCCATACTAGCGCTGACACGCGTGTATTGAACAAGTAATAGGGTCATTCCAAGTGCTTGTGACATAAAAGTGTGTTTGCACTCTGTATTGTTATCATCATTATTATTCCTTCGCAGCATCCAAACGACATGGCGAGGGACTTTCCTCTCTTCTCGCGGCTCCCCGCAGAGCTCCGCAACCAGATATGGCACGACACTTTGCCCGACAAAATCGGACCATTACTGTACTTCTACCGAAAGGGGTGTTGGTGCCCTCGACGTCTAACAGAAGTCGATGAGGGTTACGATGCCGAAAACGACGAGCTTAATTTGAATTACGAGTTCCGATATGAGTTATTGGACCCTGTCAGAATTGACGTCCCGATCTTCTTGGTCAACCGCGAGGCCCATAGTATTGCGTCAAACTGGGTTAATGGACAGGGCCTTACGCTATGCTCTCACGAGGATGACATTATTCCTGTACGCCCTTTTAATCCATTGCTTGACACATTATACGTGCCCCTGGAGAGCTGGGACGACTTCCTCCGCGAGCCTTATGATCGACAATTTCAACCGGACCTTCTCAACCGGAATGTCAACTGTCCCGGGATAGCCTTTACACGCATTGCTGTCCCCGAGCCTGTGCTGCACGATGAAGAAGACCCGCTGCGTGATTTCTTTGACTGGTACGAGCGTTTGGAAAGGCTATTCATCATTGTCAACGCGCCGTCGGAACTACAGCCTCACGATACCGACACAAGGCTACAGCAGCGGTGGGAGCTTGGGGGCAAGCAGGGGCCGACTTACTGTTGGAATGGCAGTGGCTTTGGGTGGCAGGGTGGTCGCCTTGCCGACGACAATGCTCTGCACAAGCGGATAGAGGAGGTTAGCAATGGGATAGTCGGAACGCTCACAGAGAGCCGAAAATCTCGCTTTGAGATCCAGCCTGCCTTTGCTATCAGGAAATGAAGGCCTACTATCGAACCCGGTAGCTTGCCTTGGGGAGCTTGAGAATTCTTATCTCGAAAAAGTTTCCGTCTAGAAATGGAGGCTTTCTTCTTTCATCATGGTCCTATGGCTGATGGGACTAAACAATGCTCTCTGAGACCCACGGCGTAGATCAAAATAATACAGGAGGATAGAATAAGAGCGTTTGATGGATCAGGGTCTCCAACCCATAGTGTCACTGATTATTCTGATCTCTGCATAAACCTCCGTGAGAATGAAACAAGCACATACCACCATAGAGTGTGGAAATCAGTCATATTTAAGCCACCTGAGCCTGCGTGATTAATTGTCAATGAGCCATAGAGCCCAAAATTCTTGTGAAGTGATCTTTGGAATGGGTGATAGTAAAGAGTGTGCTCCGGTTATATATGGCCATAGGAGGTAGCAGAGTTGTAGGCGTCATGGTGGTTATAGGAGCAGTTAGCTGTCTATGACTGCCTTAGACTAAAGGGGATAACAATAGCAAAATAAGCGTTCTAAGCCTATTCCAATTGTCAGTATACAGGAAGAGTGCCTTCTCCGTACTTTCAAGGAGTATAGCAAGGCCAGGCCCACAGCCAACTGAAATCTCCCTGAATAATCTTTGAATGTTTCCATTCCAGAGTCTGGTTAATGTGCCATTGAGTATGCCACAAGTGCAACATGGGCTGCTGCTACCTGAGGAAGTTATAGGGTTGCTTGCAGTCCATCCAGTCTATTGATATAGCTGCTGTTTGACCATAAGACTCTGTATTCTCTCTGCAAGGCTTAATTTCCGTTGGCAAACATTGTCAGTTGTTCCGGTTATTATCTACATTAATGCAATAGAAGGTACCCAATAGAAGGCCAAATGGACCTCATCTCCCACACCATCTCCTTTCCCACCACCTCAATCCCCCATATACCACGGCAGAAATCCCAAACGTCAACTCATGTCCCAGATTCGCACCATTTCCCACCAACCCCGCCACCGGTCCAACATACCAAGTGACTTTCATCCCTAATGCGGCGCCCACGAACCCTCCCAGGAACGATCCAATGGCCGCCCACCCGAACGGCAGCTTCTGCGGATCGTCCCAGTCATCCAGGTCATAGCCGGCCCAGCCGTGGCGGAAGAAGAAGTGTTCTATCGCCACGACGGTGATGTGGATCACGGTCCAGTAGCCGATGACGCTGAGGAAGGTCTGCAGTGTGTCTTTGAAGTAGACCGCGGCGCAGCAGCCGACTATAACTGCGGCGATGGATCCGAAGGTGACGAGGGCAATCCGCGGGATGCGGAGGGCCCAGGGGCCAAAATTTTGCGCGTGAAGGGCGAATGAGTAGTTGTTTGGAATGTTATTCTTTTGTTATTAGCTATTTCCACGGTGGATTTTGATTTCGAGGGGATAGAGAGAAGGTGTACATACCGGGACAGCACTCAACGCTCCCAAGACCATCAAGAATTTGCCGAACCCGCCTGCGGGCTCCAGCGCCACCTTCAAGAGGCCTCCCACGCCAGCCGCATGATACGCCGACTTCCACCCAGCACTGGTGATAGTGCCCGTATACATTGCCGCCCCCAGGCTCTGGACGAGAACCGACGGAACGAAGACGCCCACGTACGTGACGCCGAAAATCCACCATCGCGGAGTATCCACCGGCATGCGCACGTTATAGTCTGCAGCACAGTTGACCCATGAGATGGAGAAGGAGAAGATGGCAGCCATGAAGGACAGGATGGCAGCTGCGTGGTCCTCGTTCGTGGTGAATCCCTTTTCTGCGGCGGTGAAATGCTTTGCGCCGGTGCCTGCGGCAACGCACCAGACGACCAGCAGTGGGATCCAGATGACGCTGTCTAGGTGGTGGATCCAGGTGATGCCGAGGGCGCAGATTAGCCAGACGATAGTGCAGATGATGATCACGCCGGCCCAGGTTGGGCATTTTCCGTCCGAGACGGCGTTGAGCACCGAGGCACCCGAGATGGTGTTTATGACATTCCAGCCGGTCGTGGAAATCATGGAGAAGACCACGACGAGGAGGTTACCCCAGTATCCGAAAGAGTATCGTCTGAAATCCTATTTTCAGCATAGCATGGTATTAGGGGGGAAGGGAATGTCTGACGCACGAAAAAGTGGTCATACGCAGCCCTGTTAAACCGAATGCTGCTGTCCAGGCCGGAATCAGATCACTGAAAAGATTCACGATCAGGATCACAATGAAGCTATCCCAGAAGGACAGGCCCATGGAGCCCCCCAATGTTCCGGTGTTGAGTGTCGCAACGGCCATGTTTGCACTCAGCCTGTCACATACATCAGTAACCATCACTCCGTGGCCAATGCGGACCAAAATCATACCAGAAAGTGCACGCATTCCACCACTTGGTCGGATTGACCTGGCGCTCCTCATCTGTCACCCGCTGAATGCCTCCTGTTTCGATCGAAAGTATCTGCATCCATGAGGGCTCCTCCTTATCGGGGTCGAAGGCCGATACCTCCTTCTGGGGGTTCTCCGCTGTTGAGATCGATGCCATTGTGAGCGACGGAAACAACCGCCATGTCCAGGACGCGCACAGCCTATTACTTCCATGATTGATATAGAATACCCCCCGCGGTATACCGATCGCATCTATCTCTGCTTATCTGGCGTGATCTCTATGGCGTGTTTTATCGTGATGCATCTTATCTTACCGCGGGGATGCCGCGGCTTGCCGGCTCGAATAGATTAGGGCACGATATTTCCGAATTCCACTCAGATATTTAAACATGTTCTCCCCTTGAAGCAAATCCTTTCTGCCATTCGCTGGTTGCATTTGATTTTCAGAAAATACATCCACAGAAGAAAAATAATGGAACAACATACCCTTCGCCGCCGCGGCCTCGCCCTAAGAGCTGTCGACCTTGACCTTGTCTCCCCGGGATACGTGCTCTATGCACCACTCACCTCCAACACCGTGCACCTAGTCTCAACATCCGGTAAAGAAGTCCACAAATGGACCCTCCCCTACCGCGCGGTCGCCACGCGCGGATCCTACCTGACGGCAACCTAGCCTACAACGGGGTACATCCCGACCCGCCGACGATGTTCCCGATGTGGGCGAAATACCGCGGCGGGGTGATGATGCAGGTGGCACCCAGCGGGGAGGTGCTGCGGGAGTACCACGATCCACGCGGTCACCATGACCAGAACCACCTGGACGATGGGAAATTGCTGTATACAACCCTGGAGCCGCTGAGCGCGGAAGAGGGTGCGCGGGTGCGCGGGGGCATACCCGGCAGCGAGGCACCCGGTGGAACGGTGTACGCTGACTGCATCAAGCTGGTCGACCCGTGGAGTACATCGACTCGGTCATCGGCAGCGGACTTCGAAGGCACGGGCACGGGCACGGGCACCGGGACCGGGACCGGTGGCGCAAAGCTGCTATGGTCCTGGCGCGCGATCGACCATCTGGATCCGCAGCGCTTCCCTCTCCTCGCGGACTATCCGCGCGAGCACTGGCCGCTAATAAACAGCGTCTCGCTTGACTCTGCAGGGAACATCATCGCCTCGCTGCGCAGCACATCCGGGGTTATCGTGATCAGCCGGCAGACGGGAGAGATCCTCTGGCATCTGGCCGCCCCGGTCGTGAGTCAGCAGCACTGTGCGCATGAGCTCTCTCCCTCAGGCGACGTCCTGATCTTCGACAACGGGGTCTATCGACCTGGCGTTTCGGTGCCGTTTTCGCGGGCGATCATCGTCTCTCGCGCGAGCAAAGAGATCGTCTGGGAATACAAGGACCGAAGCACGGGTGGGCTTGCCTTTTTCACGCCGTTCATGGGATCCGCGCAGAAGCTGGTGGGTGGGAATATACTGCTGTGCGAGGCTGGCACGGGCCGGATTCTCGAGGTCACGGAGACAGGAGAGACGGTGTGGGAGTTTGTGGTGCCGCAGTTGAGTGATTACAAAGGCGTTATGACGGAGCGGGAATTGAACGAGATGGAGCAGATAGGCTTCGCGTATCAGAGTAATGCCATCTTCCGAGCGTACAAGTATCGCCCGGAGGAGCTGCCATGGTTGGCGGACTCAGTATGAGTATAAGAGGTAGCTGAAAGAATTACAGAATATTTATATTTTGATGGATATATATCAACACCACGCTGAATGCCTACTAGAAGACATCCAAGCCAGTCCATGCCCAACCTGCATGAAACCTATCCAGGGCTTAATCCCCAACTCGGTAACAAATCCCAGTTCCCATCCGCCGTAGGCTCCACCCCCAGAAACTCCGGAAAGTAACTCAAAAGATCCCCTCCCGGCCAGTTCTCATGCTGCTCGAAGCCCTGGGGTTGTTGTTTGTGCTCCGCTTCCGGCCGCACCTTCTGATGGACTTTGGCAATAACATGCCCTAGAGTATATGCAGCATGGCAGGGAAGTCCAATCGACTGGAGCCAGGCCACCAGATCGAAGATCAATGAATTCAGTTCGGCCACATTATGGCCCGGGGCCAGTTCATCTGTGTATCCGTTCAACAAGCGGCAGATGATGATCGCAGCGAAGGTGATCATGTGATAGATGTGGTCGCTGAGATAACGAGTTCGGTCATCGGTCGTGTCGATTGCCAGGTGGATGATATGTGTGGAATGGCGGATCATCTCCGAAAGCAAGGATTCACGAGCCTTGGCGGTTTTGGTTTTGAGGGACTTGTCGTAGAGAAGGAGATGGGAGAAGTGGAAGCCCATGAGGAGGAATTGCGCGCGTGGTTGTACTGAATTGTCAGTATCGGTCTTATTAGTGCGAGTGGATTTTGCGGGTTCGTGACATACCCAAGACAACTTGCCACTCCTTCTTCCAGTCTTGCAGATGGGCGACGGATTTCAATAGATCAATGGTATCACCTGATGTGTTCTCGTAAACGGTCCAGTAGAGATATATCTCGGCTACCATGCGCAACTCATAGTTCGTGGCATGGTCGGAGCCGACAATGGCTCGACAGCGTGCTATCTGCGAGGCATGCAGCATGGACTTACGGCTGGTGCTGACGCAATAATGAAGGTGCACCAGACATAGATGGTTCCATAGACACCAGTCGTCCAAGGTTGTTTTTGAGAGCTGCGTGACTGGTCTAGTATCATTGACCGCATCGAACAGCGGGCTGGACTGGCAGTGCTGTAGGGAAAATCCACTCAAGAGCCAACTGTCAATGCCTAGCGGCACCTGGCCCACGGTCGTCGACCACATGGAGAGCACGAGGGCTGCCTGGAAGAACTCGATGGGCTGCGGAGCGACCAGAAGGGCAGTTGAAATCAGCGACCGGGCACACTGATAGAGCTTCGGGGCGAGGCTGGTTGCCAGGGCCTCGGTCGTATGTCGGACAGCGATTGAAAAACAGGCACATAGGAGCAACGGGGACCGACTGGCTCCCCCAAGTAAGGCTTCAGGGTCGCCTTCTGGGTCTAACAGCACCCATCGGCCGTAGTGTTCTAGGAAGCTGTGTGGTTTAGTACAACAGTAGGTAATCTCTAGACGTGCTCACTCACATGGTGAAGAGCGATAATGCTAGATCAGGCGGTATTAACCCGTCCAGTCCGGCAATCTGAGAGTTGGTATCAGGGGACTTGACCCCGACGTCCGATGCAAGATCCCGGATAACCATGACGGGGGCAGCTGATGGGTAGTCTGATTTGGATGGCCCTGCATCCTTTGAAGATGATACAGCCACTGGACCCTTAGGGCTTGTCGCTTGTGTTATACTTGATGAATCCTCCCCTAGTCGCTCCAACAGACCCCCGATGGTTCGTTCCAGCCGAGTCAATCTAGCCCAGTTCGTTTAGCTCGGGCTCCCCCACATTGACCAAAAGAGTCCACAAACCTGGCGTCTGTATTATCAATGCTTGCACCTCCGGGACCCTCAATAGCAGGTTGAGGAGGAGTCTGGACAAACGAGCACCGCTGGTGAAGCCGTTCACATCGAAAACACGGTCTTCCGGGTACTCCAGACTCATAACATCGTGTCTTTTGCTTTCTGCAGGACTCACAAGCACGTGAGGCCCGACCCCTATCAGGTGGCATTTTAGTCCTGCCGTGTGAATGTGGTGGTATGGAGATGGAGAGGGTTACGATCCATTATGATGATGTATAAGATGTGGAGAGAGATTCTGTATCGCCATCAATAAGGACAATGGCGTCTATTGATAAGATAAGATAATTCTATATTGGATCATTACAGTTAAGCGCTTGTATTGTAGTCAGATCTGAACAACAAGGCGATTAGTCAGCCATGATCCGGAAGAAATCGCTGACTCGGCAGAGCGTATACCGGCTTGGAGATTATGTAGTTGAGAACCTGGGGACGATTCGTATGTTGCGTATTGGGGGAACATGCTGATGTGGTGTTCACCATCATAGATCTGTTTAGTTGTATGTATTTGTACTATGGGTGTTGCTATGAGAAAGAATTCAAGCCCGCTGATAGGTTCTGGTGTTAATATAATTTGATAGTATGAAATCTGAGGAGCTACATGTACATCAACAGTACAAGGTGACAGACTAAAGCTGATATGTAGGAAAGATAATGTCTTTGAATTAGAGGAAAGAAAGCAGTCAAACCATCTTCAAGTGGATCCCTCAGATCCATTGCCAGTGGAATGAATTGCGAGGAAATATTCATGGAAAGACTATTCACTGTATTCTAGAGATCTATAAACCTCAGCCTTGCCCTATGTATCATGCAGCCACTGTCGACGGCAATAATGCCATATTCCTGATTTTTGAGAATGAAGAGCAGAGGCTCGCGGCCGAAGGCTGACTCACCTAGGACAGATAGCTTCTGTTGTTGGTTACTAGAGTCCTGGATTGGACAGAATCAGAACCGAAGTCTCCTACTAAATGTCAGCAATCTATTTGTGTCATCTGAAGAGCTATGAAAGACCTTTTAGGCTAGGCAGAAGCCCAGAACTTGGAATCTGGGCTTTCACAGAATGCCGGTCGCCGATGATTGATGAGGCATTTTTGTCATTGGATATTCGAACAGCAACAGCAGTCATTGAGCGGCTTAGTCTTGCACAGGAGGCAATGTGGGAGCAAGACAAGGCAGATTGCACTGCTCTTAATTTTCTATAGACATAGGAACAAAGGTACTGAGACATACCAGGACAAATATCAGATTCCAAAAGACCATAAATCAGAATAAGCTAACCAAGGCCAGGAAGCTGTATCAATCATGTCAAAGAGACTGGCAGTCTGTTCATTGGAGAGAGGACCGCCATGTTTCGGTGTCACCTCAGCGGTCGAGAGAGGGGCGGTACAGTGGAAGTCGAAAACAAATTCCCTTTGTACATACATCAATCATTTCTCGGCTCGTACCCGAAACTGCGCTAATCTATATGGGGTTACTTTTTAAACAGCCCTTTGGTTAGCCGTATCGAATATCAGATGTATTGGGCTTCAGTGTCTAGTGACTTGTCGTAATTTACCATGTTATCCCATAGATTCAGAAGCGGCATAACTATGTATGCGGGTATTTATGTCATTTATTCCGGCTCATCGGGTGGCAATATGGAGATTATCACACATACACAGGTTCATGTCGGAAATCATGATGTCTGTTCTCAGGTATGGCTAAGTATGGCTAAAGATGGAATTGGATGAAAATCGGTAGACTAGAATATTGAATTGTGTCACGAATGAAACCGATGTCTGCTTTCTGTCTAAAGGTCATACCAACATAATGTTTACATGAACCCATGCCATAGCGAATAGGCGTATTATATAGCTCACGCTCTCGTTCGAAAACCAACACAACTTCAAACTGAGACGGCCTTGAATGCTTAACGGGCATCTAAGTACATCCAATTGATGCAGTATGGAATCAGAATTCAAGTGCCTGATTGGCTATCAGTTTCAGGATCGAGACTTGATGGAGGAGGCTTTAGAAGAGGCCAGGCCAGAATCTGCGGGAAACAAGCGGTTGGCCTTGCTAGGAGATAAGGTTCTAGCAATCATGCTGCTTCACCATTGGTACCATGAAGGAAACACCACAGGTAGGTCTACTCCTGCCACCACAGACATCATACTGATACCATTCAGAGCAAGGGACGAATCTGCTTCAGGCTTACGCCTGTAATAGGCAATTGACCTCCAGAGCTAGAGCTTTGGATTTACCAAAGTTCATCCACAAAAGACTAGAAAGAAGTGTGCCAGATCATGCACTAGCTACCACAGTGGAGGCAATTCTTGGTGCTGTCTGGCTTGATTCCACAGAAGACACACAGAAGGTGGACAACGTCATGGAAAATATCAGCCTGTATCCATCCTAAGTGCAGTCACATGATGCAAGAGACTAATCGCCAGAAGCAACAGGAATATATGTCTAAGCGTTACTCGAAAAGTACATCCAAAAAAACAGGGGTACAAGCGTCTTGTTCCTGAAGACAGGACTTCAACCTCGAGTATTTCCTTAAGTGCCTGGTGGACTTTTAACGAGAGAAATTGCCGTGGAATTTTCCCCGGGCTTTTTAATATTGTCGTTAAATTCCTCGTGGAAAAAGATAGGAAATATATTCTTGTGCTCCTGCCGAAAGAAGTCTCTGGTACTGTCTTTCCTTGGCCTAGATTCTAGTAGTCCTCAGATAGTGGTGCTGGAATGGATAGATGTCAGGGCATGGAGGGACAATGAGGTTCGAGCTTATAGGGGTTTCGTGTAAAATACGGGTTATGCATAAGCGGTCGTTCTGAAATTAAAATATTGTTTTTTTATTTACACCGTATCTTAATATGGATTAGTGTGGTTTCGGGTACGGGCCGAGAAACAATGTGTGTGCGCCCAGACGGGAAGCTGTTTTCGACTTTCACTGACTGTAGTGAAGAGGAGGGATTCGACCCTGTTGGACCTTGTGGTTGTTGATATCGTTGGCCATATAAAATTGTCGTTGTGTACCGAGCGGCGACTAAAAACGGACCGATGGCGGACCCACCCACGGGGGCTCCCGAGCCTCCTCCAAGCACCCAAGAAACGACGACCAGCTTTTCAGTCGAAGGGTTCCAGCCCAGAGTGACAGTCACCATACGTCTTATCCCAAACAGACGAACGCGAAGTGGCGATGCCTTCACACCCTCAGAAGGCACCGGCCGGGTCACCACCAGGGAGGTGTGGAAGCTCATCGACGCACTGTAAGACATCATCCACCACCAGACCACACTCATTGAATCCACCCAAAATGAGATACAGGAGGTCAAACATAAACAGAATGTTCTCCAAGATCAGAACGAAAAGCTCCATGAGGAAGTGCGAGCTATGCAGGCGCGAATCGAAGCGCTCCCATCAACACCCCCGACCAGATCATGGGCCACGGTAGCGGCCACAGTTCAATCAAATGTGCCCACATATCAATCTAGTATCCTTAATGAAGAAATGAGAATCGGAGATTGCCCTTCAGAAGCTCGAAAATTAGGAGTCAGATAAAATTTCATAGAAACACACGAAAAACTCATTTTCTGGAAAGCCTATACCATCCTGATGTGGGAATCTTTCGGCCCCGGACGCTCCATCTGAGATCACAGTATAGAATGCCACATGTCAGGATAAATAACGTATAATTCTGCACGATGTTTATGTTCTGGATAAAGTTGGAACATGATTTGATCCAACCCTGCAAGATTAATTCTAACCTCATTCGTCCTCCGTGCCGTCGTCTTCATCCTCATCCATTTCTCCATCTTCAGCCTCATCCTGAATGCTATCCGTTTCCCGCTCCATCCCGCTTGAAACACCTTCCAAGAAAGGTGGCTCATCCACTACCTCGTTGGCCAGTGTCAGATCATGATTTATGTCTCTTTCATACCAGCTGCTTAGCCAGTCCAAGCAATCCTCAAGACTACTAAATACTTTGTTCACAAAGAATTGGCCCTCCATTGTGTAAAAGAGCCTCCAATTCCACTTTGGTTCTTGCTGTGGATGGTAGCAGTATGCATAACCACACCACATCTGATCACTGCGATCTACCAAGAATGCAGTCTTGAAATTCCACCCATGGTCATTGGGTGGACTCACAGTGAAGCCACAAAGTTGTATAGCTCCTGCAATATCAGTATTAAGGCCAAAAGATTTCTCTATGTTTGGATTAGCTGCCATCTGTGATATATCAATGGATTGATATTAGTCACTCACGCACCATATCTGGAAAGACACAGGCAGTGCCATTGATCCCAGCCACATTAATGACTCTCAGGTTTGGGTCACGAATTGCATTGCAGTGATGCACAAGAGCAATGTATTCTTCTGGTAGTGCAATTGATTCTTCCCCATCCCCCTGGATACCATCATTGATTCTCCTTGAGAGCAACTGGAGGAATTCTTCTCTCTTTGCATCAGGGACGGGTGGATCGACACCGTCCAGCGCTGAGTCCGGGACCCCTTCTGCCACGGCGTCAGGGGTGTCAAACCCGCCAGTTTGGTCGTATATCGTGGGGAACGCCTGAAGCATTCGACGCATCGCATGGCGTGGGATGAGGTCCCGATCAGCGATCACTTGGGCCACATCGCGGAGATAGGCACGGTTGCTGGCGATCATCCGCTCGCGAAAATGCTGGACGACGTTCCCAATGTGAGAGATGGGCTCTGGTGAGACTGTCGTCGCCATGGTGTGTGATAAAAAGGGAAGATAAACTATGTCGGCAGGGAATACTAGGAAAATACTAGGGAAAGGGAAGGGTTCTTCGATTTAATCAATCAACACCCGGTCTAACCGAGACATTCAACAGTGGAGTGCCAGTCAGGGTCGGGAACGATGAGTTTGCTTATTGTTTGCCTGAGGCCTTTGAGAGTTCTGAAAAGCATCCACGGATTCGGAGTAAATGGCATGACTTCTAAAATATGATGGTTGTCTATAATCAATTTTGTATTATTATCATTCTTGACGGTGACATACCGGCCACGAAAACAGCCGACAGCCGCAATCCGCCTAAATTCCAACGCCATCGGGCCATGACGAAAGGTCGGGCTGGGTCGCATCTCTCCTGTTTGAGCGCAGGTTTCCTTTCATTGTTTTTCCTCTCTGCTGTTGATGTTTTCATCATAAGCTATCCAGTCTATTTGGAGATTTGTTATTTATCATAACTACTAATTGAGCCCATCACAAGGGTGTATATCCATACGATTCAATTTACCCCCAGCAAAGATGAAACTTTCCCAACTTATTCAATGTGTCCTATGCCTCGTTATTGGTGTCCTCTCCCAGCAAGTGACATATCAAAATTCTTCTGGCACACGCCTTCGCGTTGATAATGGGCGCTATGGTCCCACAGTTGAGGAGGTACACTACTTTTACGACCAATGGCCCGTTGGATTTGCTGTATCCAGCAAAGGCCGCATTTTTGTGAGCTACTACCCAGGAAATTACTCATATACACTCGGTGAAGTAGTCAACGCGACGGCGGAGCGACCATATCCTGGCCCTGAGTGGAATGTACCGCCAAATGAAATCAGTGAGGAATGGGATGGTATATTGTTCGGCTCCAACAATCACACCGGTTTCATTGCGGTCCAGGCGTTGTACATAACACCACAAACCAAGAGTCGACCTGAAACTCTATGGGTCTTGGATGTTGGGCGGCCAAATGTGGGCGTTACAGGGCAAATGGCGTATGCAAGGCCTGGTATGCGATTCCTGAACCCTTGCGGTGCCCTTGCGTTTATCTCGTCAATTGACTAATATCCTGCTGTAGGTGGTACAAAGCTTGTTGCCATTAATCTCGACAATGACACCATCACTGATGAATACACTTTTCCTTCGACTGTTAATTATCCAGACGCATCACTTAACGATCTCCGGATCGATTTGCGGGAGAATGTAACAGAGAGCGGCCAGGGTATTGTTTACTTCAGTGATGAATCAGCTGAAGGACGAACTGGAATTGTTGTATTGGATCTGGGCACTGGCAAGTCCTGGCGGCAACTGGATCTCCATCCTTCTACGCTTGGTACATATGGGGTGGTTCCAAGTTACCAGGGACGTCCTTTCTACCAGTGGACAGCAGGATCACCATACAAGCATCTCACACAGGGTTGTGATGGTATCCAGCTTGATCCCACTGGCTCAGTCCTGTATTACTCACCCCTGACATCTGACTATCTCTACTCCATTGAAACCAAATATCTCAGGGATCATTCGAGTGTGACGTCATCGCAGGCTGCAGATAACAATGTTAAAAACCTAGGCCAACGTGGTGGGAATGGAAACGGATTCGAAGCAGATTCAAACGGGTTGGTCTATCAAGGCATTCCAGAGCACAATGCAGTCTATGTCTACGACCCTGTGACACTTCGGACAGACACTTTTATCAGAGATCCCAGGATCATCTGGCCCGATGGACTCTCCATCGCGGAAGATGGGTATCTGTATATCATCATCAACCAACTTCCTTATCAACCGATGTGGAATAATGGAACGGATCTTCGCCAATACCCTGGAACGGTCTTGAGAGCGAAATTGCCAAATGGAGGTACTAAAATTACGACCCTATACTAGTGTTTGTCCATAGATAATGGAAGTCACTATTGCGGGAAGTCTCTGGACCTCGCCGTCAATCACAAGTCCTCCATGCAAGCCATCAGCCATTGACCATATAAGCAATGAAATGGCATCCTGTGGGATATCATAATTTGTCATTTACCATGCTTGAGCCGCACGGCGGCCGTTAGTAGTGAGGTTAGTGACCACTAGCAAATCCCGGCTGTTGTATATCATATTTTTTTTCCCTTTTCTTTGCTTTTATGAGACATCCCAAAAGATATTCCTAATCTTTGCAGACCTGCACGGGTAATACACTGGTGATTGAGAGATGGAAGATGAGACGGCGGAGCTAGTGAATATATCAAGGCAAAGCACTGGATATGGTGTGGATAATAGTACTGAAAGTAACAGAAGAAGATGAAAGAACAGACAGATTGGTTTATTGATCGGTATTTAGATGGATAACAAAGAAGCGCCTATCATACAGGAAGAGAATCCATTGGTAGCCATGTCTAGAGAGATTTTCCCAGCTCTTCAGCTCGGGAAGCTGCCGCCTTGATGGATTTATCCACGATTTCTTTGAAGCCCAACGACTCAAAAGTCTGGAGTGCGGCATGCGTGGTTCCATTAGGACTGGTCACGTTTTTTCGCAGCTGGGCAGGGTCATCAGATGACCCCACAAGCATCTTGCCGGCTCCAAGGCATGTTTGCGTAGCCAAACGAGTAGCCTGCTCTTGTGGCAGTCCCAAGAGCGTTGCACTGGTAACCAGGTGCTCAACCATGGCGAAGAAATAAGCAGGTCCAGATCCTAATCGGTGTTAACTTGGCCCACGTTCCCTATTTGTTTCTATAAACCCACCGGACAAAGCGGTTACCACATCTAGCAGACGCTCCTCATCTACCCACTCGATGCTCTTGCTCACACTCCTGAGAAGTGCATCGACAAGCGCTTTCTCATCTGCTGTCACATTTTGGCTGGCAAAAAGACCCGAAGCACCCTCATTGACCAGCGCGGGAGTATTCGGCATCACTCGAACAGTATGCGCTGTTCTTCCATCACTCGTCTTGAGCCATTCTTCCAAGCTCCCTAGAGTGATGCCTGCGGCAATGCAGACAACAATGGGGAGTGTTGCGCGCTGCGACCAGGCAGCACCAAGCTCCTCGCACACGGTCTTAGTAACCTGAGGCTTGACAGCAATGATGACAAGATCCGCTCCTTGTCCAGCCTCGACATTAGAAGTCGTGGTTCGAACTCCAACAGACGCAATCTTCTCACGGTTGGCGTCCCATGGTTCCGAGACAATGATGTTTTGTTTGCTGGTGCCCTGGCCCACGAGACCCTTGATAATGGCTGAGGCCATATTGCCGCCGCCAATGAAGGCGAGCTTACTCTCTTGAAGTGACGGCATTGTGACACTGAAGTATTTTCAAAGCTAACAGTAGTACTGCAGATGTGGAGGATTTTCGATATCAGTGGTTAACGCGACGAAATATCCTACCTGGGCGAACTTCATTTGTTGGCGGTTGAGACGTTTTAACGCGGGGTCTTGTAGCCCTAATTGCCCAAATAGATGATAAGTAAAGCCCTAGACTAGCCTTTTTAGGATTAGTGTATACTCTGGTCACATGACCTCATTCATGGCAGCTAGCCCTACTTTCTGCTATTAATATAACTTATTTGACAAAAACGGGAGGTGTTGAACTTACGGAGGCCCACTTGAGTATAGTTGCTGCTTTTGATCAGTTAATACTGGATCACAGTGGACCTGTTGTATGACGGAGAGACGTGAGATCATCCGTCACCATTGGCTCGGGTAGCAGAAACCTGCGCAAACCCATTCGCCTGCTGGCAACATTCGTATACTGTTATTCCATTTTTTTCTAAGATTCCAAGACTACGCCACGGAATAACGAGCCACTTACTACTAAACAGAGGATCTGAGGCTATGGTGAAATCCTAGTGCTTTACAATCAATTGGTGTCGGCATGCTCAGCTGCCTATGGGTCCTCAAGAGCCCAGTGTTCCCAGTTCAGACCTATTGATATAAAATTTGGAACATACTACATTATGGGTATACTAAAATATTCCAGATATACTAATTATTATACCAACACTGCTTCCCAGGCGTCCATCTCAAATGAGCCTCCTACAGAGTAGCAAATGCTTTAACTGCAGCTTCAGCAGTGACATGGGCACTGAGAGGGCTTGCATTGTTAAGAGTTTGTCCATAGGTAGTAGTTAAGCTCTCTGATTCTATGGATTGGTTTATGGTGGTATGTAAACATCCTGTTGCTGATAGTGAGCCAGATATCCAATCATTTTTCTCATAGGTCTTTCACAAAGAATCTTCAGGGGTGGTATGAAGGCCTGGTAGCTCACACACCACCAGGAGACAAGTATTTCCTCAGGCCCGTATTGCCGATCATCAGCCTAGGGGTCCATTATTCATCATTCACCGGGTCGGTGACACAGGATATTCGTAGCTTGCAGCAGCTTTACGAGAAGATTCTCCCGCAGACAGAATACAGTTTCTGCGAACGAGGAAGCTCAATTATGTGTGCCGACGTAGATCAATCTCTTCAACGGTCGATTCACTGCTGGACCGGGAATTCTAGAAGCTGTATCAAGATCGCCCATGTCATTGGATTGCACCGCGAGACTATGTGGCAGGGACTTTCCGATGTTGGAAGAGAGCCAAGCAGTAGTTTTCAATAAGTGTCTTTTTAATCTGTGGTCCTTCTGCATCACTGTGGCTAACCAACTTTGTAACTGTTTGCTAAATACGCAGCAATGGCCTTTAGACAACCATGTATTATAGATTACTCTAACTGCAATGCTGAAGCAGTGACAGCATCAAGATAGATAGAGAATTAGTGCTCAGACGACCGCCTCTTGGGTCGATGGCTTCATAACCAGGCGACTATTGCCCTGGGAAAGCCAATTGCCAACTAGTTTACGCCACCCCCCAACAGAAAGTCTTTGATCAGTGGCTTCCTTGTCTAAAGATGTTATTATCAACCGGATAGTTTTCTCAACAATTTGGGTTATTTTGTTTTCTGCCTCCTGCTTGTATCATATAGATAATGAATAATTGCACGGTTACCAGCTGCAGATAGGAGTATCATCTTATTCATTATTATCTTTTAGATCGAGCCAGCGCAATCATTAACAGTTACCAAGAATAAGACAGTACCAGTAAAGAAGGCGTATATGAATATACTGATATGATGTTCAATATGTCACCAGGACTTCATACATCCTCCAATGCCTGTCAGTTTGATCACCTAAAGATGAACACATTGTACTTCTGGGGATAGCATAATGAGAAATACACTTATAAAAAGGAACTCACCCTTGTTTTCCTTCGGCGTTTCCACGTTGTAAAGTTGACGGAGTACCCGGGCAGTACATATATTTCAAAGTAAGCCAGACTATTCTACCTGTTCATACTTTGAGAGGGTAATCATACAGTATACCAACACACTGTCTCGAATCCTTTCCAAAAGAAATCAGATATTTTGGGGAACTTGGTCTTGGTTGGATCGACGCAGTGGGTAGGATCAAATGATTTGAAACTGAAGAGGTTTTCATTATGATCCCTGGACATATGTGAGTGATGGGATAGTCGACCTGATAGTAAGATAGCATACTCCACCGGAAGTATAATAGCCATTGAACTCGGCTCCAGGCTCAGGCACAACGCGCGGAAGTCGGCCCGGAACGCCGCATGACAAGCTCAACAGTGAGCGGTACCTTTGTACATACCAAAGGTGGAACTTACCGAAGAACTTTCTTAATAATCGCAATCTATTATCATATTAGGATTGGCATGTATACGACCATAATGTGGAAAGCTCATCGAATACGGCAGCTTCCCAAGCGTTAAGAAATCCATGTAGGCCTCCGGATCAGGGAACACTTCTTTCAGTTCTGTGGTCGAACGTCCGTATATTTCGTACTCCTAGCGACACTATAAGCAGTGGTAGTCAACGCATTATTGGTGGTATCTGCCGAAGCAGCTACAATAAGATATGCCTCGTTCTTGAGCTCTTCCACTGTGGAAATAACATAACCCTCTGCCGGATGCAGCAGGAGCTTATGGAAGATAGTCGCCCAGGGGATTTCCTTCCTGTTTCACGGAATGCTTGGCGAGCGTGGAAAGGGACAGTGTGGAAAGTGAGGGTACCGTCTGCTTAACCGCCTGCGTATGCGGCAGGGTAGGAGACAGACTAAATGGTACTGCCGCCGGTCTGTACCGCGTTTGGGATAAAATGAGAGAATCACTAATAAGATGGGTGTCTTTCACAGGTGTGGACGAGCTGTTAGTTTTGGCCCCAAAGGAAAGGCAGTCCGCGGCACTGTTGGTTGGAACCACAGCCCAGTTTCATTGTATCTCGGTGTTCATCTGGATACTGACTGGAGAGGGCCGACTCATGGTGTGAGGGGTAGTAGTCAAAGGTTGTCAATGATTCTACAGGATCAGGGGCTACCAGATTCTCAGGCATCTCATGAATTACGGGTACAACGGGATTTACTGACCAGGAGGCTCTTACCCGACCCTTCCCCTCACAGCTGGTGAGGGCCATGGCTTCCCCCGCGTCTGCCTGACAAAGAAAACTTTTCTGGATCCTCTGTCCGGTGGTTTTTTTCGCCCTGATATCCCCTTATACCATACACGCATAACGAGCTAGGTTCATCCTCCTGTTTTGGCTTATCATTTCTTGTGTCAGGCTGCCTTTCTGGCCTGGCTGGAGATGCTCGCCGCAAACAGAAGTTATTCCATGGCATCGAACCCGGCTGATTACTACATCCTGGACCTGTATGCTGATCATGACAGCTTGTCGGAAGTATAACAGCGAGTAATGGCTAGCGCTAGCAGGTAAGCGCACCTCAACTGGATCAATCAGCTTATTGATCTCTAGGTGATGAATGGCTCTCTTTACGTCCTGCGAAGAAAGCATATAGCACCATGTGTGCTACACAAAAGCTCGCTGCCACTTACCAATAAGGTCAATTACAATATCATGACATACGCCATCAACATTATATCTTTTCTCCATCATATAATTGGTGAGTTTGTGCCACTGACACAACATGGCCCTGTGGTTGCCTTGAGGACTGAGACTAAATAAGGTCTTTACATTGGGTAGCCGTTCCTCCCCACGATACCCACGACATATGGTATTGATTCCCAGAGATCCATGGGTGATAGCGGATGATTAAACTGCACCTGATCCTGTATATTCATTGGCAGCATATCAGGAATTTGGGTCTGTAGCAGTCGAGAACATACTTCCAATTGGCACTTCTCCACGGGGTTCTGGCCGACTTCATTATCCAGAACCTCTCCTTTTCCAATATTTTCAGCGTCAACGACAATAGCGCGTTTCCATGACGCAAAGCTCTCTGCCTATTAGGTGGAGTCCTTCGTCCTCCCAATGCTGATTCGCGGGTCGAGTTGTATATTGCTTCTCCGTCCCCAAAGCATGTATAATCTTTATTTCAGCAAGGCCCATAAGCTGAGCCCTGGGAACTGATTATGATTGTTGTTGGTAGTGGTATGCTGCTAGGCGCCCTGCAATGCCTGAATACCAGCCTCTTAGGACATAAATTGCGCTTTCATGCTCATGCATCTGGCGCATAATACCAACCAACCATATCGACTGAGCTGGTTGCTCGTAGGTTGGGGACTGATTGTTGGTAGGCATTGGGATAGGCATCTGCGGCTCTGTATCCATCCCTGGGGAGCCACCATAGGCGCCTGCTTCCCTAGCCAGATCCTTGCTACTTCGGCAGTCGGCTTGAGAAATAGCTAAATCGCCTCTGATCTAACTAGGCGCTGGTTTGGCCATTTTCGCTATATTTGGTACGGAGGATCCAGGGGCTTCCAAACACGATTCGACGCGCGCAAGTCCAGAAAAGGCGAATACGGGCCCAAACAATACGTTCCAATCAGCCAAATCTTTTTTCCTCAAACCTCTCTACTAGGCAAATATGCTTGATTGGTTGGGGCGGCTTCTTAGGCGCCGGATTCTATCTATTGGGCCTGAGCAGCAAGGGCGCCCAAGCCGACACGTCACCAACGGGGCTTTAGCAAACCGTCCATACAGCCTTACATACAGAAGCCAATGAGGACTGCAGTGACAACAGTATCTCTTCCTTGTGGACGCTGGATGAACGAGGGAAGGAAGTGAGCGATTTATAATTGGCCTGCTAGCCGCCGACCCCACCTTGCCACGATCTCCGAGTGAGAGAGCATCCATTCCATTCCACACTGTCAGACTCTCTGCCACAGAGCGCACCCATAGGCCATCTGGATGGATGCTATATCTGTCTCACCAAATGAGCGCTTACACTTCGCGCGTTATTGGAGCTCGCCTCTGTCAATGGACGGCTCCGTACAGTTATTAAACCCAGCTCGGTCCCGCGACTTCTTCGATACAAGCACCCACCTCCCGTCTATCGCCGCTCCCTGAACGTCGAAGCGATTCGCACGATGGCTGAAGCGATAGGTCTTGCTTCCGGATTGTTGACTCTAGCTACTTTCGCCTTGCAGTCCAGTATCACGCTATACGAGACGGTCAAGAGTTTCCAATCTCACCAGAAACGTGTGCGCGATCTTATAGAGGAACTTGAAGCCTTGAGCGGGGTCCTTGGCCCGCTCACTGAAATAATTGATGGCACTACTGATGTAGACCTCTCGTCTCTCAACCTTCCTTTACTACGATGCGGCAATGCTTGCAGAGAGTTTGAGCAAGAGCTTATGAAATGCTCATCGCGGTCTGGTGGCAATCGGACGAGCTTTCGAGATTGGGCCAAGTTAAGGTACATGGGTGACGACATTGATGGTTTCAGACGACTACTGGCTGGGTACCAGCTGACTATCAATATTGCCCTCGCCGACGCAAACCTGTAAGTCGCCATTCTGCATATGACTAAACAACTCTATCCCGCTTTCTCCTTTTCCTTTACTTGTTTTCCCTCAAGGTTAACAATCTGGCCAGGCGAAAAACCTCTCATAACGCGGAAAGCCTCGAAAGCTATAAGGACCTTATCGAGCAGGCCAACGCTGACCTCGAGGCTCGTCTCGAAAACATTGATGAAAAGATTGAGCTTCTATTGGGACAAACCGTGGCAGAGTCCAACTCAGATACATCGGAGCTGCGGCTGATACAGGAGGAGCGGCTGAGCACGGAGAAATGTCTCCAAATCTGCGCCCAGTTATCTGATCACATCGATCAGATTCAGCTCACGACTAAGCGCAGTGGTAGCTTTTCTGGACCAAATAAACCAGATGCCTTACCTGAAAGACTCACGAGCGAGGGCCTACAAGAATGCAAAAAAAGCCTCAGTAATATGAACGCGAAGCTGGAAAGGCACATGAACAGTCTACTCGACCGAATGCTGGCAAATTCAACGGCATCTGTGACATCTGAAGGCGACTTTACGGATCTTGCGAGGCTCCGGGCTGAATGGGAGACAACCCGTCAGTGCATGGATATTTGCTCCAAGGCAGATACCAACTTGAAGGAAAACGTTAGCAGCATTGACAACTACGCTACCGGTGACGCCCTACAATTCATGGTTTCAACTAATGAGAAAACCATTCATGGTAGAAATCGAGGACTTGGATGGAGATCGAGACAGGTTGGAGGCCACCTCAGTGATGTCTCCGTCCAACAGATATCACGGGATATGACAACCATCAACATCCGGCATAATGGAAATGAGGGCACATCGCCGCAGGGAAATACATCATCCGTCCCTGATTATGGAACGGAGAACGCCCCTGCTTCAGAATTCAAGGAACGATATGGGCGGGGTTTTCAGCTCACGCCTAAGGCTTCGAGCACATCTAACGTCTTCAACGGGTTTAGCGGAGTAAGCGACCAACCAAAGAGGTAGAGGGGTTTAGCTCCGGACAATCCAGGTACTGCTTCGGACTGTCAGGTTTCTGTTTTATTCACTCTGCATTTCTGGTGTCAGACACGTATTGTAAATGGCTTTGAAATAACTATTGATCATGCTTCTATACATTTCCAGCATCTCTTTGAATCACTAATACTGCCCGCGAATCTGATGTCCGCGCGATCTTGGAAATTAGGCTATTTTCTCCAGAACGCAAGGTGCATCTGGTGATCATCTCTTGAAGTCCTGTACAAACTTTGTGGCGTGTCGTCAGGATAGATTTAAATCTTGCCCGAAAGACATCAGCAAAATGAGTTTTCTGTTCCTGTCGTATAGCTGAAATAAGAGCAGCTCTTCTTTGAGATACATGGCCCATGGAAGCTTTTGGTTGGCTCCTGGAGAGTTCTGGATGGTGCCAATGCAAGGGTTCGAAGCCAAAGGAACCGCCGAAGCACTTAATGGTTCGGCCATTTTTGTGCAGGAATATTCGGTGCGTTGCTCAATAGATGGTTATTGATAGATTATTGCTTGCTTGATTGCTAGTCCTATTGTACACGAGGACTATGTTTGAAGGTAAAGGTAACTTAGACAACCTTGGGATTTCAAGTGCTCTTTAGAACCGACTAGCCTATAAACTGACTACCTACTAGTGAGCAACCATACTAATGAATAGAAGCTATTTACACATGCCAGTTCAAAACTTCGTCTTCGCATATGCCTCAGTAGATTGTATCGCGTCATGATAACCTGTCGGGGGACCACTAGTGCTTTGGCTGGTTTTCAGTGTTTGTGGGTTCGGACATAGCGGAAGCCGTTATAATCAAGTCAAACTTAGTGAGATGATCACAGTCGATTTTCCAGCACATCTCCTAGTACTAGCTGTACTCAGCCTGTTCTCACCTTGCGCTTCAGATACCTGCGCACTGACTCCGCGCCATACGCATAGTGGGGAGAGGCAAGCAACGTGTATCTCCCGACGGTGTGCTCCAGATGCATGGTTAGATCTGTCGAGCTGTATGAACTCCATGGCGAGATGTGCACGAAACAACAGAAACATTGCTTTGTCGTATTTATGCCGTAGCAGTGGTGTGTCAGTCAAGAAGTAGGTGGTATTCGGTCTTGCATGATTAATCAGATATTGTCCGGCTATGTAAACTCTGGTACGAAGCGACAAGGTAATAGCCATCAGTTTCTCCACCGGTTCTTTATGCGTAGATGGAACGACGCAGGCGGTAGAGTGAGTATAGAAAACGGCGAGAGGGTGATTGGGGGTAAGGACGTATCAGCAGCAGTGGGAACGGGCCTTATATTGCCAACATGAGTGGTACAAGCTTTAACTTGATCTTATATACAGGAATCGTCGCGGAACAGGAAATAACGACATTAAAACATGCTCCCCTTTCACCTACGGTACGCCTCTTCCAGCCCGTGTAGCCTTGGCCAGTTCACTTTGAGCTGTGTTATCCGCGTACCGTTTATAGATCGGTAAATAGAACCGTCGCTCGCTCGTCGTTCGCTTGATACTATCTCTCGCCTCAATAGCCGCCAACCACTTCCTCCAACGATTCCACGCATCCTCATCCTCCCCTCCCTTTCCTTCGGCTGGAATGCCCAACCCGCCTTGCTTGAACTCGTCAAATATCCACAACCGTGTCGCCCACGGCGCCAGCACAAGATCTGGAAGACCAATGTCTTGTCCTAGGAAAAACGGTCCGTCGGGGTGCATCTCTCGGGTCCATTCTTTCAAATGGCCTAGGAATTCCTGCCGGAGAGAATCAATCTCGCCGGAGCCTGTATTCTGACCGTCTTGAAACTGAAGGAAGCGGTGGAACGAAGGGATGATCCGTGAGGTGACGTAATCAATCCAGATACGGGCGCGAGCTTTTTCGTAAGGATCTTGCGGGAGGAAGTGCGGTTTGTGGTTTGGATAGGCTTCCTCGAGGTATTCGAGGATGATAGTGGATTCGTAAAGGGGCTTTGAAGTTGCAGTTCCGCTGCCCTTGGCCTGAACCGGACAGGAGAGAGTTGGCACAAGCCCCCGCGGATTCAGAGAGAGGAGAGACTGCGGTTTGTTATACGGATTGACTTCGATATACTGGTAAGGGATCTGCTTTTCTTCAAGGGCAAGCCAGGTCCGTTGGACTGCAGACTAGTTAGCATAGTCTCTGTAACCCGGTCTGGCTGGACTGGAGGCGCATACCGAAGCTGTATAATTGTTAGTAAGAGCACGGAAAATAACTAGGATGACGCTCAACTTACGGACAAAACCACCCTGCATATAACTTCAGCGGCTGCTCATCGCGGTGTTTGTCGACAACCGCTTTTGCGAGTCCTGTTGCTTCAGGATGGATGTTGGAATCTGGATGGGACATTGTATACCTTGTATTGTGTTGCTGTTGACAGGATGAGGCCAAGCGGGGTCCGGTTCATAGCTAACTAGTTAACTAACCAGTTAGTTATAACCCATGTAGGAGCTGAGTCAGATCTGTATCATTGCCTTAGATTTGTCAAACGGCATTACAAAAACAAAATATATACATATATATAGAAAACCGAATAGTCACAGCGTAAAAAGGCGATCGAACCCTGGCCAAATCCCGACATCCAAAGTCGGTCCTGATGGTCTTGGAGGGACTCTGGGCGACTGAGACCTTCTACTCCCGGCTAGAATGCTCATGCCTCGCCGCTTTTGCTGGCGAAGTGAAATTAATTAGACCTGTGGAATCCTCCGAGATATTCGAAACTACCTACAAAGACTTCAGTAGATTTCGAAAATGGTCCGGGAAGACCGCTATTGAGCCAGTGTAGGATATAATCCAAATCGTGATCATACCAAATTGGTTTATCTTCGGGAACAAGCATCCAACTGATGGGTAACAGCATGATTTGTCTGACTAGTAAGAACTTGATCACTTGAGGATAAAATGGTTGTTGGATAACTGAATCTTGATGAGTGTTGGAAAAGGGTTCCGGTGTATTTCTAGGAGTAAAGGTAGATCTTTCAGCGCAAAAGAATCCTGCACCGAGGGTGACCACCAATGTAAGTCATGGGAAGTCATTAAATAAATACCTAACAGTGTATCTTTTCGCCTGGAGCATTGAGTGCATCTTTGGCATATTTCACAACATCGATACTGGGAGCCTTGCCGGCCGTAGGGCCGACATGTTCACCTGGTCAAGGCAATAGATTGCCTGATTGACATAGCCGAATATGTCCTTGCCATAATCGGGATCAGTATCTGGGCCAAAGATGTCATAGAGCACGGTCACGCAGGCGGCAATAAGGAATGGCTGCCACTGAAGTCTCATTTCGTATGTCAGATTTACTGGAAATAGTAAGGGTTTCCTTTGCTGCACTAACACACATTCTGATAGGGCCCTTGATTCTCGCGATATGGGCAACATCGCCCTTGGCCCCGTTCTCCGATGCAATACTCAGCGAACAGATCTGTCACGTCCTCCTCAGACGCCTCTTCGTGGATATTGGACGCCGTCACAATCCATCTCTCGATGCTGCGCACCGCGACGGCGCCTGCTTGCGTTTGAGACTCGAAGCCACTGGCAACGCAAGTGCTGGTCGATGCGTTATCATCTGTAACATGTTAGAATCCAGAACTGAGATTGTAAATTCATGAGATCCAAGATCTCCTTCATGAATCCATTTTGGAGACAGCGGTCCGCGATATGTTCACTTTGGGGTTCTTTACTATAACCATGTTTTCATATATAACCACTATTGATGATGAAGTTGATTTCCAACTCAATTTGAAAGACTTCTTTTCCACCACTCTTTTAAAAGGCTTTTGAGAAAGGTTTTGGAAGACCTTCACATAGTAATCCCTCGAAAAAATCTGAGAACCATGTTATTGGCGGAGAAAATGCCGCTTGAGAATAGGTATGATACTTTAAGCAGAGAATATTGGATGTTCTGGGAGACTTTTGTCCCACCACGAATGCATTCAACGCCGAGAGGCGAGAATGTTTCCATCCACTGTGATATCAGTTGAACCCTAGACGCATACAAGAAGCAACATCATAGGGGAACATCCTTTCCAGCATTTTCAGCGGCCTGGCCGTCATTCGAATCAAATGCCTTCGCGTCTCGTCCAGGTCACGCTACTTCCACGCCATGGAATTTCTGAAATCTGTCTCGAACTATTGGTCTGAATGAGGCTGCTTGTCTAGTTTCAAACTCAGAAATCGAAACAGGTCCTTGATACTTGACAATAAAGCTGGCTATGAAATAATCCGCTCACTTGGTCTTCTAACCCCTCTCTATACGTTTCATGTAAACCGGACGATCAGACCAACCATGACACCTATCAAGGCCCAAAAAACAAACCAGCCAACCACCCTCATAGACATTTCCAGTGTAGAAAGCTCCTTCCACGGAGTACCAAGAACGCGAAGGAAGACGTTATGTTTTGGCTTCTGGGACAGCTTGCCCATCTCCAAGGACTCGTCGCCCGCCAAAGAGTCTTTGGGTTGAGGCATCTGGACGTGCCTTTCCCTGTTGTGACGTAGGAGAAAGGAGGTTCTTTTTAAGCTTCAGTTTTTGTCTATTAGCAACTCCACATGCCAAGTAACAGAGCAGGCGCTCGGTAATTCACCTACACAGCAAACGCGTCTCTCTCTTGCTGAGTCTGGGGCGAGAATTGCTAGAGGCTAGTGAAGAGGATTAATGACTCAGTTGAGCAGTCGAAAGTTTGGGTCTATGGATGTTAGTCACCGTAATATCCAACAGCAGGACTTGCGTACATTGTCATTGGATACCTATGCGTAGTGAGCTATTCTCGCTCCATGACAGACAGCACGACCCATACTAAGCTTCGGCCCCTCGGGCTTGAGAGGTGATTCGTCGCCTCGTAGCACTGATCTGCATGACAAATCGTCGTTCCAAGTACGGGGTAGCCGTGCCTAATTAACATTTCACGACATTGCGAACCTTGTGGGGTACCTTTTGGGGGCCAGGGGCCAGACTCCGCCCCGGATTCCAAGATGTCACGTATGGTTGTGTAGTCTTGATCATGATCTCTGGATACACTATAAATAGGAATCAAACTTTGAAAATCCTGTCGCATCACGATCGAGAGGGGATGGGGCCAGGTCAAAGTTCAAGGCTACTGAGATGGAAAGCTCCAGTGTGACTCAGCCGAATACTTCAAACTATCAAGTAAACATCCCCATGACTCCGAAAACACCAATCCCTATCCCTTTCAGCCATGGATATTCACTGAGCGCTATTGTTGCCCATCCCACACAGGGCAGATACCCTCTTACCAACCCAACAATTTCCTCCCGGGCTACATACGCCTGGCCCAGCGGATATAGTGACATGTCATGAGTTGGGTTGTTATCTCCTTTCGTGAGAATATATTGTCTTCTAACGTTAGCATGGATTGCGCTGAAGAGCATCTACAGAAGTAATTACCTATCGCTGTTCACTAGAACTTGAATGGCACGGTGCACCATGGGTAATGGATTTCCCGGAAACCATACAACCGGTACGTCGCCAGCGGAGATCTCACGTTGCCGATTTGAGAGAAAGAGAATATCACCTCGGTGAAATGCCGGTGCCATAGACTCGGAAATGACTACCATGATAGGGTAGGGGCTGGCAGTGGCCAAACAAAGGGCTTTCCATATCATCCATGGGACAGAAAGAAATAGAAAAAATGTAAGGGCATTTTTAAGAAAGCAATGTATTCTCATGGTGTGTTTTTGCCTAGGAATCAAAATCCTTTGCATTCGAGCGTAGGTTGGGGGAGGGTCTGGGTGCCTGGGTTATTTTATATTTGTGAGCTAAATGTAACGCAGGAGAAATGGGGCCAAGGCCCTTCAAGAAAGAGTGTAGCTTATATTTTATTTTTGTTTCTCGCTTGAAACCGATATATTATCTTGCTTTGTAGAAAATACGAACTAGCCTTGAAAATGCTGTCAATGGACTGATCTAACTCGAACAGTAAAGGTCTTCCAAACGTACTCTAAAACCCTACTCCGTCGTCCCCTTTTCGGATAAGGCTGCTTCCTGTGAAGAGCCCTGGTCGTTCTGACCTGCGGGCGCATGCGATGATGGCATGCTAGGATGGTACATCGTCTCCGCCATATAGACCACAATGCAAGACGCCTAAGATGCGAGGTCAATTTCCAATACGGATCCAACGAGGAAAAGCCGACTCACCAGCGACAAATCCATTCCCGCGCCAACATCCACTTGCCATTCAGGTCTCTTCAACGGAATGTACGGAGCATATCTGTCTGTTCTCTTGACAGTCATCACCAAGGCGCCATTAGCCCAGACATTTGTCCTTAACTTGTAAACGTCCTGACCCCGCACTTCTAGAAGAGCCTCTTCCCCATTTGCTGCTGCGTTTTTGACATAAAGGTCAAATTTGTCTTTGTGCCAGTCAAATCGCGGCGCAAATATAGCAATAGGATCTGATCCAGAGCCACCACCACCTGGCAAATTGACGAATCGTGTCCCACCCAGCGATTTGTTCGAAAGCTCAAATAACGGAAGCCCAGAAGAGTCTTGGAAATGGCGTCTCTGATGGAAAGACGCGACCTTTCCAGTAACAGACAGAAGCTCGGGAGAATCTTCAAGACCTGGAGACTGGTCGGGTTCCCATTTGGAGACCGTAAACTCTCCCCCGGACAGGCTCAGACTGTGCTGCTTGACTCTGATGGATGTAGGGTCGGAAACTGTATACTCGGATCGAAGAGCGATGGGCTGTTTGAGGTTAGAAACACTCGGTGCCATGTCTCTGGAATGCGCAAGGTGGTAGTGCCCTTGTCTGCAGCCAATGTTGTTCGATAACTTCAAGGTTTGTTTTCTTATAATATTGCAACGGCCGAAAAGATGAGAAAATGACACGGGTGAGGAAAATGAGGGGTTTCTTGAAACTCAGCCCCACGGCCCTGTTGGTTCTACTGTATGGGAAGAGTAACCTTTTACACGGACCAGTGCGTATGTCGCCCCAAAGCTTTCTCGCCCCCAATATCGCCCCAGAAAGAAAAGAAAAGAACAGAAAGAAAAGAGGCAGAAGTGCGATTGCCCCGCAAACGATGGGGGCTATGTCTGACGGACATTGAAGGCTTTGCCCGCCGATCCTTTATGATCGGGACCCCACAGCACGTTCAATTAAGCCCTGAACCAAAATAGCCCCCAACATGCGGTGTCCTTCTGTGCAGGAAGCCACCTTGCCTTGGGTATACTCCAATTTTTCCGATTTCCTAAATATTCCTCAATGTGGAAAACCTGAATGAATGGGGCCAAAAGCTCAAGGCTATATAGAGACATGTAAAGTGAGCTAAGCGGTCACTTAACATAGAATAACGGAACAAGGAAATAAAATGATATAACGAGGCACAGCAAACCTCAAGATTCTGTGGACTAGATAACCATGTCAGTCCTCCGTGGTATAGCGTCTGTCATTGCCTGGTTGCTCTCATCTCTCATCTCTTGCGTGGCCCTAAATGTCTCCCAGCCATATCGAATCTACTTTCTTCTCCCAATCCTCGTCCCAGCGGCACTTTCGTTCTTCACCATCAATGATATCAACGTTGCTCTCCCCGGACTTGGGCTGGGCTCTGTTTGGGGCCACGCAGGATGCATGCATGTCGCACACATAATCTCCCTCCTCTACATTGAGCAATGGGTGTTGCATCCCACAACACATCCAAAACCATGGGATCTCCACGCAGCTTACAAAATCTGGAGTAACCCACAACTACTGCATACCCCTCGCGCAATCCCTGGCGCTCCAATAGTGCGAACCCGGCCATCTCGAACAGCATTCCTCGTTCGCCGTCTCGCCGAGCTGCTCATTTTACTCCTGGTAGCTCGGTACATGATGGTGCCTTTGTTACCCGGTGCCTTTGCACCGCTGACAGTCGCCGACTTCTCAGCAATCAAGCAGTCATATGTTCGGCGCCTACTGATGGGATCAACAATCACAGTCCGGGAGACTCTTTTGCGCTGTGTCTTCGCCGTACACTGGATCTGGTCCAACTCTGCAGCTCTGCATCTCGCACAGACATTCGCTGCCGTCTTGTTCTCCTGCGTCCTTCGCTGGGATGAGCCTTGGGAGTGGCCACCGCTCTTCGGTAATCCCGCAGAGGCGTATACACTGCGCTATTTCTGGTCCCGGTTTTGGCATCGTCTCGTGTATAGACCATACAAGAACTACGGCCTATGGATGTCTCGAAGAGTGTTACGTTTACCGCAGGGTGGTACCTGGGAAAAGATTATAGTACTGAGCTTCGTCTTTTTCTTATCCGGAGCTGTGCACTCCCTGGTTAGCTGGCAAACGGGGCGTTGTGAATTTTGGAGGGATACATTGTGGTTTTCTATGAATGCCGGCGCTGCCATGATGGAGATGGTGGCTACTAATTGTTGGACAGCATATCTTGGGAGAAATAAGGGGTTGATGGGGTGGAGTCGTGTGGCCGAGAGATGGGGTGTGTACAAAGCAATTGGGTTTCTATGGGTATTCGCATTCATGTTTTGGAGCGTGCCTAAGTGGGAATATGGCAAGATATATTGTGCAGCTAGTGCAGCTAGAGCATAGGACGATTGCTACTCAGAAAGCAAGATACGTTACCCTAAATTCCGCGCTCACTCACTAGGAAGAACCAAGTAGAGAATCCATGGATGCAAGTACATTTCCAAGAGACCTTGAAAGGTCACGTGTAGGTCGGCAGTTACGGAGAGGAGGGGTGTACAAGGCTGTGCAGCATCTGGCCTTACTGGTACAGACCAAGCCACACCAGCCTCACGCGACGATGCGGGGAAGAAAGGCAGAACCATTGGGTGCCGTTCCCTGATGGACTATGATCTACAGACAAGGCTAGGAAGAAAGAGCCACGTAACATGGTCCAACAAAAGGTCCCTGGGAAGGACCGGCATAATGGACCATAACAGGAGGATATACTTCGTATAAGGATACTCATTCATGTACTCAAGGGTTGGTCCTCCGCGATAATTCTAGTTAGTCAAGCGCTGGTTACATTTCTAGTTTATACTCGCCAGCACTTAATCAGGAGCTCTGCATACGTGCACAGCTCACCTTTGTCTTTATTCGTGACCTACCTCCAGGATACTAGGCTACGGAGTAGTATCACCGGACCAGCAGGGGCAGATACCTGGACACCTAAGGAGATCAGTCGGTCGTTAGATGGCTATTATATAGAACTTTGATCATGGAACAGTTGGGGCTCGCACTTCGCATTTAGTGGGAGGCCAAAACCTACACCACTGACATTTAATACTAGAACAGGTACGAATCAAAACAAGACAGCGCGGCTCGTGACACCTTTCCATAACTGGAAAGCATATCAACCCAAGGTACCACGATGATGACGTACAAGTATGAGCTAGTTATGCTTTTCCCCAGAAAGTGGAGCCCGCCCCCAGAATTGTGGGGTCACCTCGTGTCGCCTGCAAACTCTATTCCATGTGGAGTTTAATCGCTTTAGGGCTTACACGCAAACGTGGATAAAAACTCGAATGCATTTTATTGTAACTGTAGACAACTTTCCTAATGTACCCAACAAATTTCAGATAATAAAAACTTCAAAGAACTTCGGGTTACACCGCCCCCTTACGTGCGAGTGCGGGAACCAGTCTTGGAGAGGGCGTTCTGCAGGTCAGTCTTATCCTTGGAACTGAGACCGTTGTATTGAAGACTGGCACTGCCCATCGGGGTTGGGACAGGGCCACCCTTCTGAGCCGGGTCGTGGAGGATGACGGTAGCCAGGTCCATGCAAGCAGCAGGCACGTTGTCAGCCCGAGCAGCTAGACAAATACACGTTAACGATTTTGTACATGACGGTGAAGAAAGAAAAAAACTTACAAGTGTCACTGACGCTGTAGACGTGGACAGGCTTGCCCTGGTGGTTGATCTGCTGGGTGCACTGGTCTAACGACTCCTGGGAGACACCGGCAGGCAAGCTGCGGATCTTCTTCACACCGTTGTTGTTCAAGTAGGGAGCGAGGAAGTCGCGAGCGTGGACCTGCTCGATATCGCGCTTGCCCTTTTCTGCAGCACCAACGCCACCGGAGACTCCACCGGCCACAACGCCGCCGAGAATACCGATCAGAACTTCGGTGATTGCTGCGGGGCAGACTTGGGTGAAGGCAAGGAGGCCAGCAGAGCACATGAAGACAGCCCTGGAGAAGTGCATTTTGGCAGAAAGTAGTTGAAAGGATGTGGTTCGGAGAAAAGCTTCTTGGATCGAGGTCAAAGATAATCGAGTTGATGATGGGAAAAAGAAGTAGATTAGGTAGGAGGATGCATTTATTTATCCCTGAAGGTGCTCGTGTAATTTCCTATCTAGTAGGAACCCCAGGTTTTTATCTCCATAGTATTCTCGCCCCCAATGTCATAGAAGATTGATTGATGAGCCGTTGTCACGAGTCTTCGAACTTCTTGGGTTGAAAATGTCATGGTTCAAGGCCCATACCCACTATACCCCATGGCAGGCCGACGAATCTGTATCTTCCGTGAGGAATCCTTTACCCACCATCATCATACAATACCTAGAAACATGGGGATGGCACTAGATTATCCAATTTGGCCCCAAATGGGGAGTCTTAGTTTTACCCCACGAATTACGCAAGTTGAGCTCATAACGTCGAACACGAACTGGAAAACAATATCCCAAAATAACTTAACGGGCCAAAGAATGGAGAAATGCGGCCTGTTGGGTGTTGAGAGGATGGCTGTGTGGAGCGTGTCTAGGTGTCTTTACGGCTCCAACAAGCCGAGTAATTTGCGCAATCATCGCTGGAATTCCCTCTGGCTTTCGACTTGATTTGGGAGAGATCTTTTGTTGCTCATTCCGGCTTTTAAAGCGAGCTCGCATTGTACTCTCGAAAGTAATTACGTGCCCATACTTCAATATTGTATAGCAACCAGCAATTCATTCAACTATTTTGGTGAAGCCTATTGAATGCAATGCAACACGTTTCAACAGGGCTTGTTTTTGATGATCTAATCTCGCTTCTAATCCTCCGGGGGCCATCCTTCGCCCACCGGACATCTTTGTTACATGCTACATCATGGGGCCAAAAAAATTTACATGGAGAACCTGATACGGGAACGTCCATTTTGGGTGAGGCATTTGTATCTTGGAGTCAACTCAAGCTCCGCCGGTGGCTCATCTGATCAGGTCTACCCACCAGGTCCTTGGACACGGGGGCAATGTTACAATGATGCCGCAGACTATGATTGAGCCCCATGAGCCGCCCAGGATGGGATACGAAGGGATCCAAAGGATCATTGAGTGATTCAATGGCACCCGGGCAGGACAAACCGCCCCCAAGACTAAGGTCGTCTCGATCAAGTCGGAAGTCAATCTCGAGTTTCTGCTGAGCTGCAACCACACATAAGGCCAACTCCCTCCCTCCGTTCAATTCAAATCCATCAACCCGCTCCCCCAATAACAAAAAGCTTCAATCCAAAGTCTCAATATCTCAATTATTGTTTTTAATCTCCTTTTCCACTATATACACGCCACAATGCAACTTCTCAGCATGGCTGCCGTCTCCGCTATCGCCATCCTCTCGATGGTGCAGTACGCCCCAGCCCCATTCCTCCTCATCGTCGGAGCCACCGTCGAGACCGCATCCACCATCGCAGCCGCCGATGGCGCACTTGGAGGTGCTGCTCTCGGGGGTGCCGGTGCTGCTAGTATCGCCCACGGAATCAAATCAAGCACCCGCCGCTCTCCCATTAATCTGCCTGCCGGAGTCTCGCAGCACTCCTGGGACTTATGCAAGGGTCAGCTCAGCGGTGCGCATGTCCACTTCTCGGGGACCAACAACTGTAAGTCACAGATTGCACCGGATGAAACACGACTGACTATTGCAGTGCGCCTGGATGGCCTCCCCCCTGCTTGCATGGACCTCGCTACCGTCCTTACTGGTCACCCTACCCAGGAGGGCGGTCCTGTTCCTACCCCGGTGGGATCTGATGCTATTCAGTACAACGATCTAACCAAGGATGAATGGATCCAGGTAGCTAAAGCGCTCAACAAGCACGGCTACTCTACCACCTAAAGGTATAACAGCCCAATTCTGCAATCGTTGGTTGCTCTTAGAAGAGAGCAGTAATGAACTAGTGTAACGGGGGAGTTGTCGCTCGGAAATTCTTCTCATACTTCTTTTTGTGGTGTCCGTATAGATCGTTCCAATTATGGCCAGATAGGCCGCAATGCATTTGTTTTCATTAGGTAATATCGGACCTTCATATTGTACCGGATAATACCTGGCACTCAAGACTTTTCCTCTTCCGTTTGAGTGCTCACCTCGTGCTGCTTTTGAACACTAAGTGAAATTGAGTACGCCCCTGAGTACCTTGTCAATTCTCTATATAGAAGGTAATTGAAAGGACCAATTAGAAGTCTCCGTCTAATAGCCGATGTAATTGACCCTGATCTTATGAATTAGCTGTCTCTCTATATGCAAAACAGGAGCTTAGGGCCTGTTAAGCTGTTATACTAAGTATCTCGGTGGAAGGTCGAATGCTAGTCCTATATTAAATACTATTAAGACATGTCTTTGTCGACATACCCTCCCTAGTTTTCGATGCCTGAGATAGAGCTGTTCTGTAATGGATGCACATGGACCATATAAGACAGCAATGGACACGAAAGCGATTACTTGTTTCTAACCATCCGAGGCCACCCATCAGGCTGAGGCCATGTCCGCCAAAGTATAAAAATCCTCAGCCACTTGAGTAGAAGTGATTCGAATTGATGACCACACAAAAATGGCTTAGAGTTCTACTACAGCGAGAAACTTGGTCCCCGGGTAGGCTTGGCATGGGTTCACTGCAGTTGCAGCAAAACTGATACTGTATTGTACAGAACATGGAATTAATCAGAAGGCCAGTATGTGACAGCCCTCGTCTGACAGCCATCACATGCAGGTCCACAGGCATCTCTAACCGCCCGGCCCCACGTGCAAGGAACCAAAGGCCGACTTGGCGGGTCGGGAAGCCGGGATAACCGGTCGGTTCGGCCCGAGTGAACTGTTCGACCCACCCACTCTTCCTGGCTAGCCCGACCACCATGTACTATCGTCTTTGGAGAATGCGTCACCGTGTCTCATCCATAAACCCGGCATAACTGTAATGGTAGTTAACAGCCATAAATACGAAAATCGATGAGTCATCGTTTTCATACAGTAACATCCATAGAATCACGTAGAGGCTTCATGCAAACAGTCCAAACAATGTGTTCAGGCAATCTGGCAAAATTGTCCGACCGCTTCCTCTCTTTTTCTTCTCCCCATACGCAGTCTTCGCCTACGCCTACTGTCATATTACAGAAGACTGCTTTTATTGTGGAGAGCTAGCCCTGATAGGTGCTTTGCCAGTTTCACCGCCATCGAAAAGCAGCTTTTGATAAGGCCAGATCTACTCTCATTGAGGGGGTAAGGAGCTCAAACTGAAGATCAGTTCCAACTATGTATGAAAAGGGGAGAAGAGAGGGAAATCTTCTGTCATCAAAAGGATGCTCGATGAACGAGTCTTATTTTTACAGTATTCCAGGGCTGTGGGCTGAGCCTTTTTGCAGTTTATGGATCGAGCGACAGAATCTAGTTCCAAGCCCTTCTTGCTCAAGAGCGTGAGCTCCTATCCAGTTCTTAAGTACATCTTTGGCCCTTCGAGTTCTCTTTCCTCGCCCATTCCGCCTATCTGCGCAGGGCACTTGGATAAAGAAGCCACCAAAGTGGGCGTCAACGGTGACGCCACACAAGAGTGCTTTGGGTGCAGACAGGTAGGTAAAACTCACGGACAAACTCTAGAGCAGCTCACCTCTGCCTCACTCGGACGCTGCTGTCTTAATAGGGTGGGCTAGATGAGCCAGGTGATTCGCTCACCCTTCGAAGTATATATTTGGAAGTATTGCGCTCTTGAAACCATGGCGCCTGGTAAATTTCTTCTGTACAGGAGTACTGTGATATCTGGTAGTGGGCGAATCAAACGAGATTACGGGGCAGATAGTGGGGCTGGCGTCATACAAATGTGGCCGGCACAGCCTCAAGGACCGCATTGAGTAACTATAGATCCTTTTCCTGCAGCCCTAAAAACCCCGCGAAACGTTTCACAGTTCCTCAAATTGCTGCAGGTATGACTCTGCTTCCTTTGCGGCACGCATTGTTGTTTCCATGTGTGCCTTGCTTCGGATCTTGAAGTGAACTTTATACGGCATTGGATGTTGTACGAGGCTATCTCGGAATGCGTCTAAATCGAGATGCTCTGCTTCCCCTGTCTCAGTGTTTGTCGCGGGAACGATGTCGAAGGCCCATAGCAGTATCGCTGTTATGTGCCATTGGATGTGTTCTGCGAGATGAATTCCAGGACAAAGACGACGACCAGCTCCATAGGAATAGTGGTCCATTGGGATGTCAGCTAGGGCAAAGATCTACCAAGCAAGGTCAAATAGGACTCACCTCTGTTCATATAATCGGAACTTGCTGCATAACTTGGGGCAAGGTTGGGATGATGGAGGAAACGATCCGGGTCATAGCTTTCTGGATCCTTGTACCCACAACTTTCGGAGTGATGTATAGCCCAGGCTGGGATGAGAAGCAGCGAATCTTTGGGGATCAACATGTCTTGATACCAATTGTCTTGCCTAGCGCGGTGTGGAAAGACTACAGGCACCCTGCAAAAGAGATTAGTTAGTCTCAATGAATGGAGACTTTCCACTTTTCCACTTACGCGGGGTGAATTCTCATGCCTTCCTTGATAATACAGTTAATGTAAGGAAGCTTGCCATGATCCGTCCAAAGAGGTAGTCTGGAAGAGGGGTTAGCCAGGGTATCCATACATGCTTGTCAATTAAACAGACCTATCCGCTCCGCAGGTATTGTCGATTTCAGCCTGGGCTTTTTTTTGTACATGAGGATGGCCCGCAAGGTAACGGATCGACGTTAAAAGAGTTGCGGATGTGGTGTCTGATCCCGCTGAAACTAGAAAACCCAGAAAATCATTAAATTGTCGGTCTGTGAGCGGTATATCGATGGGTTGAGTCCCGTCCAGCAAATTATCTGCGATGCAATCGCGCTTGTCGCCCTTTCGACGTCTTTCATCAAGACGCCGTCTTGCGTCACCCCAGAAAGAATCGACTCTTTCTTTGAGTTGTTCGGCATGTATTCTCCAAGGACTCAACCTATCAGGCAAATATTTCAAGAAAGGAAACTGATCAACAGGTGGATATGCGCCTGGGGTGATGCCTGAAAAGAATTCGTCGGACACATCGCATGCTCCAGACGCCCACCAGCTCTCATAAGTGCGCGCCCTGAACCCCCAGGTGACAATATCTGTTATCGAAAAGGTTGTGCGCTTGACATGGTCAAAAAATCTCTGGGGAGTTGATATTAGATCACGAATCAAAATCGCGGTCTCGGCTGCTTGGATTCGGCGGAGCTTTACTTCCACCTGGGTTGGTGAAAGGCTAGAGGATGTCACTTTCCTCTGCGCCATCCAGTGAGAATTTTTATCCCAAAGGGCTAGTCCACCGGAATCGATAATCGACACCACATGGTCTCTCGGTCGATCTGAGTAAATAGAGCCCTTCTTCTCTAGCAGTTGGTGGATTGCCATTCGATCGAGGAGAATAATGGTTGTTCCAGATGCCATTTTCAATGAGAAGATGCTCCCATATTGGTGCCCCCACTCCTGTATTCTAGGGGCGAACTTGAGTTAGTACTAGAGGTCATTCCAAAGAAGTGAAAACGTACTTTTTGTAGAACCCTGTTAAAGGTATTTGATGAAGATTACCTAGAACAGGCAGCGTTGGCGGGCCTGGAGGTAAACTTCTATCACGAGAGCCCATACGGAGGAGTTTGCTTATGCCATATATGATCAAAACAGACAAAGCATATATCCACAAAGAAGCCATCTTCCAAGAACATAGGTTGTAGAAGTCAGGTTACAAATTATGGGTGTCCTGTACCAGTGCCGGGTTTCAATGGTGCGCTAAAAAGGGTGACTTTTATAAACCAAGGCGATTAAAGTTGAAGACCCCGTCGAAGAGTCACACCCTCGGCATCCTCGAGAGCAGTACATGCCGCTATCACACCGGTTCTGTAGCCATCGCTTTGGGGCTGGCTGAGCTGCTCATTCAGGTGTTGTAAAACCTGCTCACGGAGTCACTTCGAGGGGCTGATGTTGTCCTTAGGACCAACCAGAAAGAGCCAACATCCCTTTGCTGACCTCGCTGAATATCTGATCTGGGAATCTGATAGGGCATCCAGCGGCCCACCGCGGAACCATAAGCAGAAGATCTACGAACCTTGGCTGCAGAAACACGTATTTTTGTGGGCTTCTTGTAGCTAGTATGTATTGTTTTCGGTGTTCTGTCGGTCATGACCCAATCTTGCAGATACAGCCTCATACGTGAGTAGTATGCACTATGGTCACAGAATGATACCATCAAAACATGTGCCCCACATCCCTGTGTCCCGCCAGAGAGCTTATCACAATACTAGTCCTTGTTTTTCTCTTTTAACCCACTTTACACTATTTATTTTATACTGTCACACTCGCCGATCAGATGTGTGGAAAAGGTGTCTCGTAAATGAAGGATGGAATGATTCAGACTCTCTAACTTAATATGAAATAACATTGGAGTATTCAGGACACCCTATCCGCAAATGTGTGTTCTTCCGGCGCAGATAATGGTTCGCCACAAAAGCAAGCCCACTCCTTCATGAGTCCTCATCATACGCCGGCAGGTAGCCCTCGTCCTCGAACAGCTCTACGAGGTAGTACCTGCGATGGGCAGTGCACAACATAATCCACCCATTGACGAATGTGCGCACAGACGCCAGCATGTCCTCTTTGCCTTCCAGCGTTCGATATGCAGAGTTCAAGACCTACAAGACCTATTAGCATCCGTCTCTCGCGCCTGTCCTATCCACCACTAGGGCCCCGGCTCCTGTAAGAAAAGACATACCTGAGGAGCATAGCCAACCAGATGTTTCAGGACATCCAAATGTGACATATTATGGGTTACGGCAAAGTTGGCCACAAAATTGCCCTTTTCCTGCCTGATAACAAATTCCTTATAGTAGGAGAGAATGTCATTTGTAAAGTCAATAAAGAGGACCAGCTCTTGTATAGCTGGGAAATACTGCATGAGGTAGGTTTCCTCCGGGAACATGGCCTTGGGCCACATCATGGACACCAGGATCTCAGCAGCGCCCACCTTGGTGCGTAGGAACATGGGCATCAGCCGCGCAGTGGAAGGGAACTCAAAGCCCGATTGCTCCATCTCATGCTCGACGATACGGCCATTGACATAGTCGAACAACGACTTGATTATAGTTGAGTGGCAGTAGGGCCCGTAGTAGCGCGAGAGATAGCGTAGGTGCTTGTCGAAGTTGGCGAGCAAGGGATGCTTGTGACTATTGTTGAGAACGAAGCTGCGGTTTCACATCAGCACGTAGTCCCCAAGTGAGACGTAACATTTGCATGCGGCTCACTTCTGACAGAAACAGCGCAGATCGTCCATAAAGTACTCGGCGATGTCGTCGACCAGGAACATATAGAGGATTTGCACAGCGCAGAGGACTTTGTTCTCGAAGGGCAGGTTGGTGTAAGCCTGGTGGGTTAGAGTGACTGATAGTTTAAGCGCCTTCTGCACAACTTCCTCGGTCTTCGCGCCCATACTCAAACTCTTGAAATACGTCCACACGGCGGACTCGAGTTCTCGATCTTTGATGAATGGAAGGTTGCGATCGAAATGCACAGATTCGAGGAATTGTTTGATCAGTGATTTTACAACCTCGGCGTGTGCGATGCCGTTTGTCTCGAGTCCATGGTACGCGAAGGTACTTTCTGCTTGGAGGGATGTCATTCTCGAAGTGTATGAGTTGGAGGATTAGCAGTTCCATTGATGAGGTGCGCCTATGGCTTTATCAAACAGCCTTTGAATATGTCTTCTATAAGCGCCTGACTGACAGATAGATGATCGGCCCTCATAGGATATGGTACGATGACTCAGCTCGCTCCACCACGGTGGCCAACGATCAGCACAGGCATCACTCCAGACAGGGTGGCTGGCTGACTGGGTGAGCATAGTTTCCAGCTCAGTATACTCCCCATGCCCCCACTACTCATGGTTAATGCTTCTCAATGGAGACTGATTCGATGCTAGCAGAACAGCCTTTTCGCAAATCTCACCTCTTCCGTCCTGACGCTATCCCGTGTAAGGCCCACTCGGGTCACCTAGTGAGTAGTAGTTAGCGGGAGACGGCTGACGGTTCCAGTTAAACGGGGCCCGAGAGTTAGTAAACGGGGCCCGAGAATTAGTGAACGGGATCCAACCGAATCAATGGAATTTTTATAGATCTCGGCGTTCGCCTCCAGCTCGACAATCAATGACCGGTCAAATCCAGAACTTTTGGCCAATTCGCATTAGCATATGTACCTGTTCAGATTTAAGTCCTCGTCACCCACCTTATCGATCATCCCGTCCCACCCTACCCAAGTAACCAACGTAGCCTCAGACTTGATCGACGTAGTACGTTACGCCAATGAAATGGCCAGTATTTACAAGCGGGGATTATAGTGTAGACTCAGCGAGGGCGTTGCTGAAATGGCTGTTTTGCAGTCGAATGCCGCTTTCATGCATGAACACCCACACTCACGATATGGCAAAACACTCGGAGATGCCGACGATGCCCTGTACCCACCGTTTCACCAGCACGTTCGTATTCTGCAGGATATGGTTCTCCACCGAGCCTGTGGCACCGTCCTGCGTAATCTGTACATTGGCTAGAACAGACTTTCGTAATGCGGTGGGGCGAAAAGTAGGGTCAATCACATCTGCAGACACTCAAACCCACATCTAGTCTCTTGTGATTGACTTATCTTAATTGTCCGTGCGTGGGCTAATGTAAATAAGAGAGATATGTTCAGAAGAGCGTTCTGTGCTTTCCTGAGCTGAACTAAGAAAATGTTGGCTCGTGCAATTTGTCATTATAGTTCCCTTGGTGTGTGACACTTCATCAGGCTACTCATTCTTGATCAACACCGGACGGTAATAAGTTGAAATCCACTTGTATTTCACATACCAGTACTTTTGCATATGCCATTCGACGAGATACGAGGTGCAATATAAAGTGGATGTCAATGCCCGTGCTCGAATATAACCTGCGTTTCTAAGCCACAAGTCGCCAACTTACAATCTCTTGTGCTCTTATAAGGATCTTCTGAAGGCACAATGACGCCAGCCTCGCTGTCAGAGGAATTCGACTATATTGTTGTGGGTGCCGGCATTGGTGGCCTCGTCGTCGCATCCCGGCTGAGTGAGGAAGGAACCAAAAGCATCCTCCTCATCGAGGCCGGCCCAGACAGCACAGAAGACCCGCGCGTTAAGACGCCAGGCTTGACTACAACATTGTACGGCGACAAAGAAATCGACTGGGCCTTTATAAGTGAACCTCAACTCCACGTTAATGGCCGGCAAATTCCGCAGCCGCGAGGCCGCATGGTAGGCGGGTCATCTGCCCTCAACTTCTCCATGATCATGTATCCCTCTCATCGAGATTTTGAGGCTTGGAAAAAGCTAGGAAATGAAGGATGGAGTGCAGAAAGCATGGCTCCTTATCTGCGGAAGTTTCATAAATATACGGCTCCGGACCGTGCAGTTGCCGAACAATTGGCCTTGGATAGTTATCTGGATCCTAACCAGCAGGGATGCAGTGGCCCGTTACCGGTTTCTTTCCCGGCAACGTATGGCGTCTTCAACCGTGCCTGGGACGAGACATTTGCGAAACTCGGCTGGCAAAATGGGGATGACCCCATCCTGGGCACTAAATTGGGCGCATTTACCTGCCCCCTATCGGTGGACGCAGAAAATTCCACCCGGGGATCAGCCAACGTGTACCGTACAGACCGGCCTAATATATCATTGCTTACGGAAACGCTGGTTGAAAGGATCCTGTTCGCCTCAGACAACAGAACGAATGGGCGACCCACCGCAACAGGTGTCCAAATCAACGGTGAGGGTGGGCGAAAGGTGGTCTCGGCGAGGAAAGAAGTGATCCTCTGTGCGGGGAGTTTGCAGTCTCCTCAGCTGCTTGAGGTCTCAGGGATCGGGAATGCGGAACTCTTGCAGAAATATGGCATCTCCGTTATCGTGGACTTGCCCGGCGTTGGAGAAAACCTGCAGGATCATTGCATCTCGTCGATTAGCTACAAGGTTGCGGAGGACCAGGTGTCAGGGGATATCATGCGAGATCCCCAAGTGGTGCAATCTGTCATGGAGCTATACCAGAAAACTCGGACCGGTCCTTTGGCCGGTATGCCCATCAGCGTTGCGTATCTTCCCTTGGTAGACGGCTGCAAACAAGCATCAACGGAAGATTGTCATCATATAATCAACACAGGCCTTACAAGTGCACCGACAGCTAACAGTGGCATCGGTTTGAGCGCGCAAACCCAGACCGAGATCCTTTCCCGGATGCTTCACGACAGCACAGAAGCCACGGCTGAATACGTATTTTTCCCAATCCAAATACACGCGAATTCCGGAATGACGAGCATGGCTGAACTATTCGAAAAAAAAGCCGATGGGAACTATATCAGCGTTCTGGCCCTTTTGTGCCATCCCTTCTCGAGGGGATCCGTCCATATCAAGTCGTCGAATATTGGTGATAAGCCTGTCTTCGACCCAAACTACCTTAGCCATCCACTGGACTTGGATGTCCTCGCGCGCCATACACAGTACATTGACCAGATCGTGCGGTCGGAGCCATTCCTGTCTCTTATCCAGCCGGATGTCCGGATTCCGGATGTCAGCACATTCCCGGACCTATCAGACCTGGACGCGGCCAAGCGCGTGGTCAAAGACCGGCTCTTTTCATGCTTTCACCCTGCAGGCAGCTGCGCGATGATGCCTGTTGAATTAGGGGGAGTGGTGGATGACCAGCTCAGGGTGCATGGTACGAACAACCTCCGGGTGGTTGATGCTAGCATTTTCCCACTAGAGCCAAGCGGCAATATCCAGGCGACGGTGTACGCGGTTGCAGAGAGAGCGGCGGATCTTATTGGTTCGCTGTAACCATAAAGGAAGTTGTTACCGCCACTGCGGTGATGCCGTAGTGGCCGTTTGCCAGGGTGTTTTATAGATCCAACACGAGCAGTTGGTCCAGGGCTTGAGATTCTCGAGGATATGTCTAAATACGTCTACAGAATTGTACAAAATTAAAGTCCGCATATTTGTTGGCAGGTTGGAAAATGTATCGTCCTTCAGGCACACCTGGGGTGGGATATCTTTAGTTGAGGAGCACTTAATTTTCATAGAAACAAGTGAGGGTTTCCAGTAGAAACACTTATGAGTTGGAACTCAGTCCTCTGCTCTGAAACTGTATACTTCATGGCAGCAGGTGTGTTAAAATGCTTAAAATCTCTTGAGTTGCCTTTGCGATGCTCCAAAGTGTGATTGTCTTCTTTTTCCAGCCGATCTACGCCCTGAATGTTGTGAAGAGTATGGTTGCTATTCTCCTGCACATTTTCCTTATTGCATGGGCTATCATCTTAGTGAATATTGATGAAGCTTTCACCAATTGATCGAGATGTCTCACATATGGCAGCTTGTTAGAAAAATATTCCTGGTGATATACACATTCAACTAACCTACAGTGGGTGAAAATGTTCCTGTGGATCAGACATGTGTGCAGGGGTTCCCAATTTCAGGCTTCTCTTGTGGTTGTTCATATTGTTCTCTTCAATAGGTTTATCAACCCCAACCAGATGAGCTCAGGCCAGCACTGCTCACCTACTGAAACAAGAAGGGCAGGTGTCTGGGTGCTTGTAGATTTTTGCTTGGTAGGGTCCTTCCTTCCCTCTTTCATCTCTTAATCAACTAATCCCCTCATCAATGCGTTTTTACAGACTAATGAGATCATATCCAGGATGCCACTTTGGCAGCATAGAGTTGCAGCCTAGATGACTCGACCCTCGGTTATAAAATCGCCCTGCTCTAACCAGAATCTCTCATCCTCTTCCATCTCCCATCAATCTCCAATCTCACACTACTATAGCTACTTTTGCAAAGCACTAGGAACCATGGCACGTAACAACCACTCGCGACGCCGTCAGGCTTCCAAGAAGGGGGCTTCTTCATCATCACCTCCCACCCCTCAGTCGCTCAGTACTACAAATACTGAGCCAGCAAAGCCGGTTCACAACCACCCACCGCCCATGAGCTATGCGGACAGTCTTCTCCCCGTAGCTGAGCGGGCCAAACGCCACGAACTGGTTGCGGCACAAAAAGCCCAGATGACTCGGGTCAATGAAAATCCAGAGGAGTACCAAGAAAAGATGAAGGACCTGGAGAGAACAACCCCAGGTATGCATCCTCTATTACTCTATGTTTGGTGTTAACGAGATTGACTAATTCTTTTATAGACATCAGTGGCGGGCTGAATCAGGCGGCGATTGATGAGTGGACAGATTTTATTTTTAATAAGATGGAGGAAAGGGATGACGATGATGAGGATCATAATCCGGAGGATTATCTGTGAGCAGGAGGAGGGTGATGTCTTGTGTTATAGTGTATAGACACAAAATCAGGATTTCGAGTGCTTGCTTCAGAGAGAATATGATATTGTCTTGCTTCAAGGCTTGCATTCCTATGTTCTTCTCGTAGATGGCGTACGATATAGCTAATACCTAATCACAAACCCAGTCGTCCTTCCGTATTCAAATCAACTGCTTATCGGATTAAGGCCTTAACTAATTCTGAGATTGGCCATGATATATGTGATGCCAAACCGTTTGATGTATTTGGTGAGATTGTCTACCGTTGAGACGATGCTTTTACACCGATTGTTTTTCTTTGGCGTAGAATATGGTTCCAGCCTGATTTGAATAAGATACGAGCAGTCAGCATGGCCACCCACGCAAACGCTATCCCCAATTCACAGATGACATATTTGGAGAAAGTTGCCGGATAAGGATCTAGCTTCGCTTCGCTGGGGATTACAGTGCTTTGGGTAGTGCACAGTCGGAAGTCATAAGAGAACGCCAGCCCCACGCCACCGCCGAACGCTGGCCCGTCTAGACACGCGAATTGGGGGGACCGGTCGATGACTTCTAAAGGCTTCGTCATCCGCTCATGCCGGGCGTCGCTCAATGATTCCCCTGCGCCATTGTTTGGCCATGTCCATTACTGTGCAGAAGAACATGCCACGCGCTGTGATGATCAGGCGTGATACTGGACCAGCGTGACCGGCTGCGATAACGGCATTTAGGTCAGATATTATCGCTGCTGTTAAGGCGTTACCATTTCTTTGGGCGGTTCAAGACAATTTTCAGATCAACACCAGATGAGTAGACCTGCAGCCCCTATTTCGCGAGCCAGAGCCCGAGAGTGAGTGAATTCGTGCTGTGGTCTCTTCGTCAAACGGTTCGGGAAGCAGGAAACCTGGAGCTTTCACGGCGAGAGTTGCTCCTGCTCTACTTTCATTCGAGCGCTGAAGCTGGTGTGAGATCCATACCCCCGTTCTCACCAATTTCAACAAATTAATCCCCGTGTCGATTCCTGCATTATGAAACATATATACCAAGTCTTCTGAAGCCGCATTACCCTTGGCACCGGGTGCAAAGGGGCATCCCCCAAGGCCACTAACACTGCTGTCAAAGACCCTCATGCCGCATTGATAAGCCTCCCATACGTTTGCAACAGCTCCGCCATGGGTATCGTGAAAGTGGCCCGCCAACCGGTCCATGGGAATGCCATTATCATTGGTAAGGTACTGAAGCAAGTCGCGAACACTGAACGGAAACCCAACACCTAGCGTATCTCCAAGGCTGACTTCGTAGCAGCCCATGTCAAGCAAAGCCTTGATACAACGAAGAACAGCTGACGCTGGTGTTGGCCCGTCATAGGGGTCCTTAAATATGCACGATACATAACTGTAACTGTCAGTTGATATACCAAAAAGGCACATCGTCATCTGCCTGGCTTACCCCCGAACGGCGACGCTGGCACTAAGTGCTTTGGAGGCCACTAGCTTAGCCCTCTCAATACCCTGATCAACGGTGCAATTGATATTCGCTTGACTAAATCCCTCTGTGGCGCTTACGAAGACAGCGACTTCTCGCACATTATGCTGGAGCGCAATGTCGAGTCCTTTGAGATTTGGCACCAAGACCGGAAGACGGAGGTTGTGGTTATTCAGTAATTGATTGATGGCCATGTCCTGAAGTATTTGGCGACAATCGGCCAACTGCGGAATGACTTTAGGGGAGACAACGGATGTCAGTTCAATCGTATTGAGGCCGCTATCTTTTAGCCGACGAATAAGTTCCAGTTTTATCGGAGTAGGGATCGGTTTCTGGATATTTTGCAATCCATCTCGTGGGCCAACCTCCACGATTCGGACGGCGGGCGATGGGGCCTTCATTACGACAACGTTACTCCTCGAGAATTAGCTTGTTCAGATCAAGCATCAAGCTGTTATGGCCATGTATAAATAAACAAACCTTGGAGTAATATTCAGTTTTTAACACTTCTCTAGACCCCCGTACCGGATGGTCGCGGAAGACGGACCGAGGTTCCTTCGGACCGAACTACCCGACCCCGGAAAATCGGAGCTGTGGGGACGGAACGGGACGGACGGGATCGGGGGGCATCATCCAGATCGGCATGAATCCTCAGGGAGATATTCGGATAGGGTGCTGACGAAATGACAGCTATGGAACTAGTCAGCGGCTAGGTGGCATTTCCTACTATGTTATTACATAGGGCCGCTGGCTAGCTACCTGGATGGCAAATTGAGAGAAACCCAGTCTCAATTTTGAACAGCAATATTGGGACGAAGTTATAACGATGGGGTAGTGCGCGGGGAAATCAAGCAATGAAGTGGAGTCCCCAGTAGTAGTATGTTGATTCTCTATATCTAGCTATGGCATGACTATGGTCCCCCGAGGGCATGTGGGATCGCCTACGTGGCAGGGCCCTGTCCCCCCTTTATTTTTGCGAGCGACGTCCTCGTTGCGCACTAAATGATTAGAATACATTGAAGGGGCGGCAGACTGTTGTCCTTTCAGGGTCCTGGGCGGTAAGGTACAAAGATGTGCTAAGAGTACGAGAAAACAGCAAAGAAAAGTCGATGGCATGGAAGCAACACAAAAGAAAAGTCCTCCTTCGGGCCCTAATAATCGTCCAAGGACATGCTGTCAGGATGCCACGTAAGGGGAGACGACGCAAATGATGAGAAGCAGAAGCAGTAGATGAAGCTGATGATGATGATTTTATTCAGTCTAAACTCCGCATTGGCGCTCTATGGCCCTTCCCAATGAACCAGCCGCTCGTCGGCGTCTTCGAGGCAGATTCTGGCCATGTGAAGTGAAGTGCAAGCTACAGAGACGTTCGTGGTCGAAGTCTAGTTAGGAAACTGTGGTGTTAATTGCCGTCATTGACTATCACTGAAGTTACTGTTGATTCAATACCACCTCCAGGATAACTATTAATACAGGAAGTCAATTGGATACAATAGAGTACCCCTACTACACAAGACTGGGACTAATTATAGAGCGGATGAGCTTGTGCATGGTAAGCAGCCCAGTGGTGAATTGGCCTTTGTGCTCTTCTGTTGTTTTCAAAATGCCGTGAGATCAGGTCTGCAAATAGAAGACCAATTCTGATTAAGCCATTTAGCTTGTCATTTTTCGACTCACTGGCCCTAACACCTGCTAGTAGCGAACCCGGAACAGTTCATTCTATTTCAGGATGCACCATACTGTGGTGCGGCAACCAAAAGTAAAGCCGATGCTCAGGCCTCAGATGCCGATTATTTCATCTCCAGGTTACCGATCCCGCCAACTGAAGAGTCAGCTCAGACTAAGAAATCTCTGCTCATCCGGTTCACAAGCGTCCAGGGCCCAAAGAACAATGTCACTGCCTTGCGAGAGGAGTTAGGAAATGGAGGACAATGTCAACATGTCTCCTTCTACCGGACCATCGAACCCAATTGAGAGGCTAAAAAAAAAAAAAAAAACAGAGCAGTCAATCTCGGCCAGGGTATCAGGTTCACATGGTTTGCGGGTATCAAGACTCTGATTGTGGAGGTCCCTTCAATTCCGCCTGTGAAGGCGTATTTCGGGCTTGAACGAGCATTGACACGCAGGGCGGTACCCATGGGCCTGAGAGGTATCGGTTTTGAAGGGACAACCTAGTATAAGGAAAGAGCTTCTGCAAATGAGATGGATTCCTCATGGATCTACCAAGCTATTCAATATCAGAAGGGGCAGTTTCCACAATTCGTGATCGGGGTAGGTCTATTAGACTCTTCCACAGCCCGGGCGGATGCCAAGTGGTGGCTGGAATATTGTCAGAGGGAAATTAACGTTGTCCTCGCAATATTGGTTCATCCAGAAAAAAAAAGGGGGGCTACGCTTGAGAAGTAGCGTCCCGGACAAGTCCCATCAACGAGATCGAGCATCCACCTCGCGGGGTCTAATGCATTCCCGACCATGGAGGCCGCAGTGGCGATTGATCAGCCAAATACAAATGCCGTCATTGATATCAGGAGTCCATTTTAATCCGAAACTTTCCAAAGCTTTCAGTCAGTCTGCCGTTCTCCCCGTGGAATAGCATTTCATCTTCAGCAATAGAACCTCGATCCTTCCAACCTATATCTGGATTGGTACTCCCGTCATCATCTCATCGTTACCTTATATTTTCAGGATCGGTCGTTCGGCTGTGACTGGCTCCTCCTATAGAAATTCTTTATTATCTTCCCTGAATGGCCTTTCATAGACTATCGTCGTCGGATTAGTTACATACAAGAGTACTGACTCTGGCTTATCCGGCCAACATTACTATTCGCATATGGAGCTCTATCTCATACTCTTTCGAATAATATATCGCTGCCACAAGCCACATTACACAATATAGATCGCAAATGATACTGCCATTCTTAGTAGACCGCACTTGGCAGGATTAGTTCTCTAGAGTTTTCCACAAAGGATAGTAAAGTGTGGAATGATCTCAAGGAGATCCGTCGGCCTGTCATGGCTTTCTAATTTGTCGACTTCCGCAGAATGACGGAGCCAAGCATCATTTCCATTGCCACCGCAGGCCCATGCAATTTTACTAACCTTTTCGGAAATCTCTACTACACGCAAAATATGGCACCGACCTCGTTTTTATTCTCGGTGGACAGGGCAAATGAAATACCTAGGCTTCCCATAAGTGCTACAGAAAGCCTTTCAAACCAACATTACTCCTGCTTGGACATCGACTACTATATCTCGAAGCCCGTTGCCCTTCAGACTGATTGGTACTTTCAGAATTATGCCGCCGTCCAGAGAAGCACAAGTTCAGGAATATGGCTGGGGTGCCGTGCCTTGTGACCCAAAGCAATGGGTTGCTATGAAGAAATCAACCAAGCCTCCAGTACCTCAGCTTGTCGAAGATACCCCACTCCCTGACACTCCTATTGTCAAAGTTGCCATGGAATACGCCAAGGCAGAGCTGCCTACGCAGACTTTCAACCACAGCATGCGAGTTTTTTACTACGGTATGTAGATTAGCTCTGGGCACTATAACTTGTACATTCCCAGCCTAATCAGGGCTATTCTTATTAGGCCTTGCTATTGCCAGGCAACATTTTCCGGACTGGAAGTTCGGCGATGAAACTTGGCTCCTCATCTGTTTATTCCATGATATTGGCACTGTCGACAAATACACCCGAGAAGTATTCATGTCATTCGATCTCTATGGCGGATGGATTGCTTTGGACGTCCTCAGGCAGAACGGCGCTCCCGCAGCCCAAGCTGAGAGTGTTGCTGAGGCAGTCATCCGTCATCAGCATCCCAGTGAAATTGGGGGTATCCATGCTGTTGGACTCCTCATTCAGTTGGCTACACAGTTTGGTAAGTTCGACGTTCCATAGAGTAGTTGGATAAGCGATTCCTGACAGTTTCTCTTCCAATTAGACAACATGGGCTATCACAAGGAATATTTCCACCCTGACACTGTCGAGGATGTCACCAAGAATTACCCTCGCCGCGAGTGGTCCAAGTGCTTCTCCAGCAAGCTGAGGGAGGAGATTCGTCTTAAGCCTTGGTGCCATAGTACCGTGAGCGGGGAAATGTTTCCGCATAATGTTGAGCATAACTCTCTAATGGAGCCTTACGATAAACTGTATTAATAACACTACGATACCAATTGGGCCCACTAGGATTTCTGAATTATGGCCTTCATATGTATTGTTTAGGATGGAAATCTCAGTTTATTAAGGTGTTGAAGTGTTGCGATGCATCAATATATGCTATTGCCTCTGTCTGTTCCTTGAATATATAACCGCAAATCGTACTCCGCAGAGGCGTCATGATTATGGTTTTGCATACCGGTAGATAAACCATCTGCTATCGGGCCTAAGGAACCCCTAACAGCAGTCATATCTATGTAGGATTTTATGCACATAATGCGGCGTTGTTGTTAGGGTGAATCCTAACAGTGCGCTACTATATAAGGGGCTTACAGGTATCTGGCTTCTCACAAGCCAGATATAGTGGTCTTTTGGCCTACTGGTAGGTGCAAGCCCTAGGTTGTCCCTAACAGTTGTGCCATAACAAAAAGCAAGATATCAGGTAAAAAGACGTCTGGTTGAGGCTTGGAGAGCAGAGAATATGAATCAGTCGACTGTTAGTGGAATCAAAGAAGACAGAATCAGCTCAATAACTGGTCAATAAAACAGAGGCTACAGAGGCTATGGAAACTGGGAAGTGGAGCCAACAAGAAAAAGAGCACAGCAGCAATCTCCAGGGAGAAAAGGAAAGGGGATTGGCTAGAAGGACAGATGAATCAACAGTGGAAACCAAGTGAGTGCAGAATATGAGAGGTAGATTTGGGGAGAAAGACGTTGGGAGTGGACAAAGTGAGAACAGCAACGGCAGCGCTCTTAGTTTACAAAACAGTGTAAGGAGTACTGGGCCGCCATACCAGAAAGGCTAAAACTAGCCGGAAGAGGGAATTGACAGGTACTCGCTTGACAGTATCAGTTTTGGAAACGAGCAGCAGAAGCGACGGTTTCTCCCCAATATGCTCAAGAGGAAGACAAGATTTTGTTTGGAAGATTTACGCTACTCTTGGGATGGGGTGAGCATATTGTTTATAGGTATGTGAAAGCCCTATTCTTTTTCCCGAGAAGATTTGACACGGGCACCTCGACCTGGTAAACTCGATCTAAGGCGACCCCTGGGAGACCAGGGTTCAGCGATAATCCCAGATGGCCACGATAGTAATGACTTGCGTGAACGCCCGAGTCCTCAAGCTTCTTGCAATCCTCCATACCCTTTCACCTCCAGTCTGTACAGCAGTACAGTTAGCCGCAATGACCCCGTTGGTGATCCATTTCTAGCTCCGTTGACGATGTACAAATTCCCCTTTCTCTCAGCGGTTGTTGTGATTCCCGCGACATCCGATCCGGCTATTGTCACGCACAGTCGAATATCAGCTATTGCCCTTTGAGTATAACAATGTCAACACACCATCCGGCTCCGTGACCCCACACCGTCTGCATAGGAAGATGCCGACTCTGTCAATTCATGACCACCTGGGGCGTTTTAGTCTATCATTCCACGCAGCGTTGTTGCTGTTATTTGAGCATTTATGGGGATAGGGCAAAAGTTTTCCAGTAAAGCCTTTTAAGTGGCCCTTGGGGACTTGCCTTGAGCTGTCATGTCGCGTGTTGACAGGATGTCGTTAGTGTCCCCCTCGCCCGCCGTACTGTTATCACTTCCCGCCGTTGTGCCTCGTCCACCAGTCTGACTCTTGCCCGTGGAACTTTAGCCATTATTGCTGGCAATCCAAGGAATCGCTTCTGTTTTATATATTAACTTGCCCATGAGGCCATGCGATAGCCTCTTTTATCCCACATACACCTGCCCATTGACTATCAGTTAATCCGCCATCATGCTCTTTTTCAGGTAACTTTTGTCCACCACCTCTGGGCACCCGCAAACAGATGAAGGACGAACGTCAATTAATTCTTCAATTCTATGGATCTAGCTTCTTCAAGACTCTCACCAACCAAACCGTGACCATCGAACTCAAAAACGACATCCGTGTCCGCGGCATCCTCAAATCAGTGGACCAGTACCTCAACATCAAACTCGATGATGTCGACGTCCTCGATCTCGACAAGTACCCGCATCTGTCGTCTGTTAAGAACATGTTTATCCGTGGAAGTGTGGTGAGATACGTGATGCTACCGAGGTCAGAGGTCGACGTGGGGTTGTTGGAGGATGCGACGAGGAGGGGTGAGTTTACTTTTCTTCGCCTATCGTGAGAGTTTATCGCTTTGGACTCAGGAAGAAATGAGAGGACTAGGCGGGGTTATGGGATGGTATGATGAGTGACGATGGATGCTAATTATCTTAAAGAGGCAGCCAACCAAGCCGGAAAGGCACGCTAAGTCGACACATCGCAAGCGAAACCGGACGAGATGCGACGGGCGAAGAAAACCACTGCGCTGTATCTGACCTATTAATTGATTATCTTTTGGCGATATGATGTGATGCCCTACTGCGTTTTCGAACCGAATGTATATTCTACATTCGACTCCTTGCTACGCGATGATCCCTCCGGCTCGAATCCTGAGACATGGGCGTTTAAAGAGGAGGGGCTTGGTCTTCAGAGTTATGCGTCATACGGCGGTGTTGGTTTGATTGTACAGCGTCTACGAGCTAAAGGGAAGGAGTTGAAAGGATTGACTGATCATAGGTCACTCTGACTGGATTGAGCGCCGATCATGTCATGACGGTTCGCCATCCTTTGGCAGTCTCCATGAATTCAAAAAAGAAAAGAAAAAGAAAAGCAATTCAAGAGCCAGTTACAGTACCTGTCGTCTGTAGTTATGTTGTCTGTAAACTGTAGTCATCTATAGCCTAATGTAGATTTATTGGTGGCACGTGACCTCGCGTCGCGCGGAGCGTGGCAGTCTTTTTTCGGTCTTCTGCCACTAACGGTCCCTCATCGTCCGAGTCACCTCGTCCC